>OVAN01016728.1:0-10416 GCA_900406275.1 Anastatica hierochuntica
AAGTACACTCGCAATTTACTCGCAAATTTTGCGACCAACTTGCGAGTAAAAGGCATTCCCTCGCTTAGTACTAGCAAATTAGTCGCAAATTTGCGAGTAAAAAATTTTCCTCGCAAATCAGTCGCAAATTTGCGACCAACTTGCGAGTACAAATTTTCCAAGCAAATTNNTGAAGCATGTATGTATCATTTCCACATATAAGCATATCATCAACATACACCAGAATCCGAATTTCGATACCTGCCCGCGTGTATGAGAACAAAGAGTAGTCATCGTATGACTCTGTGAATCCGGACCTTAGTAAGGAGTCAAAAAGTTTCTTAAACCAACACCGTTGTGCTTGTTTAAGTCCATACAACGACTTTTTCAAACGACATACTTTGTCCGGGTGTGTATGCCTGAAACCGGGTGGTAACTTCATGTATACCTATTCTTCAAGATCACCATGCAAGAATGCATTATGAACATCCATCTGATAGGCCTCCCAATTACAAGCAGCTACAATACGAAGAAGAGAACGTACAGTTGTCATCTTTACTACCGGAGCAAACGTCTCGTTATAATCTTCTCCCTCAATTTGATTATTGCCTTGTACAACCAACCGAGACTTGTAACGTTCCACAATACCATCTGCATTATATTTCGTCTTAAAGACACACTGACTACCAAGAGCAATTTTGTTTGGCGGCAAATTAGTGATGTCCCACGTTCCAGTAACTTCCAACGCATCGACTTCAGTGGACATAGAGTCTCTCCAAATCTTTAATTGCGCAACATCTTTAAAATGTTTTGGGTCCTCTCCAGTAGTAAGAGATGCCAAGTATGCTTTATGTCCTGGTGAAAACAAATCATTAGACAAGTAAAATGTTAACGGATACAATGATGTATCTGAACCCGTCTCTGGACATGATGAGGCAGTAGGAGTGTGATGGGGTTCTTCACATGATGTTTTTTTGTGAGCCACATAATCACGGAGCTTAACAGACTGCTTATTTTCTCGGTGCCCACGACCGAGACGCGGTGGCAAAGCTACGGTTGTAGGCAAAACAGAGACAGAACTATCAGGCACAGGTGGAGCAGAATGAACACCTTCTTCCGTTGTTGTTGTGTCAGAGTGTGATGCGGTGGTGACAGGTTCTGCAGAAGGCAATGAGTCTGGATTGTTTTTTTTCAGAGTCAAGGAAGGAGAAGAAGCAGGGTGCTCTGTTTCGGGTGAGGAAGATGATGTAGACTGCTCTGTTTCAGAAATTTGTGAGTGGGAAGAGGTTTCTTGTGTCGCAAGTTCTGTGGCACTCCCCCTGTTTGGATGTGGTGACAAGCTATTCTAGTCAGCATCTACATCGGTTGAAACAATGTCTTGTGTCCGAGATACTACACTTGTTGCATAAGGAAATATCGTTTCTTGAAAGACGACATCTCTTGATACAACAAACTCATCACGGTCAAGATCATAATTTCTCCATCCTTTCTGACCAAATGGGTACCCGAGAAACACTCTGCGGCGACTGCTTTCACTAAACTTATCCTTATCCTTCGTTGTTCTATGTGTGAAACAAGAGCATCCGAACACTCGCAACAGATCATAACTCGGTTTCTCATTGTGCAAAACTCCAGACGGTGGTCGTCCATTCAATACACTTGATGGCATTCGATTAATAACATATGCTTCCGTAAGTATCTCTTCTCCCCCAAAAACATATAGGAAGACTTGCTTGGAAAAGTAAAGCGCGAGCCACATTCAGAATGTGTCTATGTTTTCTTTCAACACGACCATTCTGTTGTGGTGTGGTGACGCATGAAGTCTGATGAACAATACCTTGTTCACGAAAGAAAGAAGAAAGGCACATAAATTATGTGTCGTTATCACTCCGAACCATTTGAACCTTCTTTCCAAATTGTCTTTCGGCATATGAAAGGAAATTGCACAACACACTACTAACTTCCGATTTTGCTTGAAGTAAATGAGTCCAAACTGCACGGGAAAAATCGTCTACGATAGTAAGGAAATAAACAGCTTTGGAAGTAGATTGTACACGATACGGACCCCAGACATCGCAATGAATTAAAGAAAAAATGTCTTTTGATTTATTAGAGCTATCTGGAAACACTTCTCTAGTCTGCTTTGCTCTAAAGCACACATCACAAGACGTTGAGCAAGCAGATTTCGAGACTGACGAAAACACAGGTAAAGAAGACACAACTGAAAAAGACGGATGTCCTAGCTGCTGGTGCCATAACAGAGAGTCAGACTTGACGTCAACCTTATGTATCCGAGCTGCCATAACATCCGTGAAGTAATAGACTCCATCACGTTCCTGGCCTGCTCCAATCAAAATCCTCGAAGAACGGTCCTGTAATACACACATTATATTAGTAAACATAGCAATGTCATTGATTTGTTTTAGCAACTTAGATACTGAGATCAAAGTACAATTCAAATTTGGGACATATAAGACATTAGACAAGGATAGAGTTCTCGATACTGGAAGCTCCCCCTTGCTAAAGGAGAGTGTATGTCCTCCATCGGCGAAACCCATAGAACATGGGGGAGTAGTAATGAGATCTTTCATCAAAGAAAGTCTCCCCGTCATGTGGTGAGATGCGCCTGTATCGAGAATAACATCTCCATAGTCACTCGTACCAGACAATTTTTCGGAATTTCCTGAGCTTGCTTGCTTTTCTTGAACAAGTTTCGACAAGAATTTCCACTATTCAGGCGTAAACTCCGAAAATGTTGATGCATTTGAGCTGGCCGCGTGAGCTACGTTAGCCTGGCCTCGTCCTCTGCCTCCACTATTTGTAGCTCCTCTACCTCTACCGCGAGAACCCCGACCACCATGCTCACACCACCATTCTGGAAAACCAATTATTTGCCAACATTCCTTCTTGTCATGACCATGACGACCACAATGTGAGCACATCAAACATTCTCTATTTTTCAAAAAATTAATGATGTCGGGTTTTGCTAATTCAGAGGAACTAGTGGATGAAGAGTTGGCATTATACTTAGCGACAAACCCAACTGCCTCTTAAGTTTGCTGCCGTGTATGAATCGAGTTTAGACGCTGCTCTTCTCGAATCAGTTTTGAATATATCTCTCCCAAACTTGGCAGTGGATCAGTACCAATGATCGACGTTGACAAAGCCCCAAACCTTTGTTCATCTAAACCAAGAACGAATTGATGTATTTTCTCCTCTTCACGTTGCTTGGCAAAATCCTTAGAAGCTCCACACGAGCACTGAATCACCGACTGATAAGCTTGAAGTTCTTCCCACAACGTCGACAACCTACCATAGTAATCAAGGATGCTCTGTCCATTCTGTTTACAGGAAGCAAGATTAGCTTTAATCTGATGTAAGCGAACATTGTTCCTTACTGAAAACCTTTCTTTCAATTTCGACCATAGCTGAGCAGCATATGTTATGTATGTAAATGTGGATCTGACTTTAGGCTCAATCGCAGCACGTATCCAACCAACTATCATCGAGTTTGCCGTCAACCAATTCTCGATATCAGGATGACCAGGTCCTGGTCTCGGCAATGATCCATTAACAAAGACCAACTTATGTTTAGCTTGAAGAGAATCGGACATCTCCGAGACCCACTCATTATAGTTTTCTCCATTCAATATCACCAGAGTTATCACCGCACCAGGATTGTCTGATGCAGACAAGAGATTCGGCGAAACCTGATCTGACATTGTAGAAGAACTCACGACACATGTGGAAGAGCTTTCGTCACCACCGGCCATGAAGACTCGTAAAACTCAAGCTTTGTTTTGTCAAGATCAAAAAAGAGAAACATACTTTGTTGAAAGACAATGAAACAGAGAACTTAAAACAGAGAACCGATCTTAACAGAGAATTCCTTCACCAACAAGAAACCCGTCGTTAATCACACGATTAACCTGACGAGATGATGCAAGAGAGACTTGCAAAGAACAATTTTAGGTTAAATTTTCCTGCTCTGATACCATATAGATTTAGGTGCCATAACTTGTTAACTTTATTCCATCGTAATATTGTATTTATACATCAGACTCAACCGACCTCAAACGTAACTAAACAGAAGATATAAACGTAACTAAACAGAAGATATATACAACAAATATGTGTATTTATCTCACTATATTTGTCTTCTTCATCACTTTCTTTTGTTTATGAAGATCGGCGATAATTTAACGATCACGATTTCATCCAAAATAAACGATGTCGAGTCAAAGGTCTTCATCTGCAAAAACTTACTAACGATTTTAGGTATACGTCTCCCTTAGCTTAATTTGTCGACTTTCGCTTTTTCTGTTTGGATTGATGACCTAACTTAATCTAAAATAGGGTTAAAAATGTGAATTTGAGGCGCCGTGTTGTGGAGAAACAAAAAGAAATTCCAAACATTTGTTGGTGTGGAGTTGATCATGTTATTAGAATGCCAACCTCATCTCAAAGCATAGGAAGACTATTTTATTGATGTCACATGGATAAGAGAAAGTAAATTTGTGTCACATGAAATCGAGAGAAAATTATATGTTTGAAGGATAATTTCCGTTTGTTTCTTTAAAATAGTGACACAATGGTTGAAGAGTTAAAAAATTTGAACGAAATTGAAAGTGAGCTTAAAGGTGATATCAAAAATTTGGAAGTTGAGATTGGAACATGTGAAGCTATTATTAGTTGCTTCAACCATTGCTAGTTGCTCCAAACCCTCTTTCTACAAGATTGTCATATGATCCTCCTTGTCATTGTTAATTTCACGAGTTTATATTGTTTATATATAGTATAAATTTTATCGATTTCTTTTTTTTTTTGATTATAAGCTTCCTTTCGCTTAGTGTTTTAAGCTTAAACTTGAATGACAAACTCTGTATAAACATTATTTTGCTATTATTCCCCCACCATTTTTCCCTCTAAGCCTTAAATCAAACATCTAGTGTGCACTTTGTATATCCTTGTATTGTGTACTTTCTTGAGACCATTTATCTTTTTCTCCCACATAAGAGACATAAAATTGGTCATCATTATGATCCAACAAGACATCAATAATTGTGCTCGAACTAAATTTCTCACAAAGATCCAGTGGATTATTGGAAATCTTAAGGCTTGATTCCAAAGAAGAATAATATACCTGAATCAATTTCTTTTGTGGAGTAAAATGATTCTAGGCATTTGAATTCGTTTGGATAACTATTGTTTGATCTTGTTGTACCGATGGATCACAATGAATGTTATCCATCTATCTCGTGAAATGAAACAAGCATCACCCTCCTCTTACATTCACGATCACTTGTATCTGTATTAACTTGGGAAATATCTTTTGGTCTCAAGATACCTTTGTTGCATCCATCATTTCTGGTTTCATTTGATGGATTCTTTCAGATACTCTACATACTAAAAGGCATTGACGGATGATATGAGGGTGAAACGTCCGAACGTTTCTCTATGTATCACTCTTTAAACCTAACAGATACACCTCAACCAAATATTCTTCCTCTAGATTCACCTTTGACCTTATCAACTCAAATTTTGCATGGTATGCTTTGATTCCATATGTTTCTTGCAATGGTTACAATTATTTTAATGGATCAACACATTGTTCATCCAACAACCTGTAATTTCCTTTCAGTGGATTTTGATTTTGATATTCTCGAAGAATCTGTGGACACAGAAGGATGCGACAATGACAATAATTCTTATGAACAAATTCCCTGATTTTGATCGTGACTCTTTGAAATATTATCAAGATTCTTCATCATCCAAATCATTGCAAACATATCGACAAAGCTCTGATTGATCTTCTTAGTCTGCTCTTAAAATCTTACCTCCAAATCTTAAGTTATTTCAACCAATTAATCAACCTGATTTCTCAAAGCTTCATCGCAAATTGCCAACTCCTACAATAGAACTTTATTTCTCGTCTCCACTATTGATGTTGGGGATGCAAACAACTTTGATACCACTGATAAAGGAAAACACAAACTTTCCAAGAATCGAACAACGAACCAACATTCCTGAAATACATTTCTGATTCTCATTGTGTAGAGAGTATATATTGAAGAAACAACCCTAAAAAAACAATGAGACTCACTGATTTTGCGGAGAATCGAAAAAAGTAGAAGAAGAAACTCTAATAAATAATTTCCATCGATCCTCTCACAGTATGTCGCAGAGTCTTATTTTATTAGCGTCTTCCTTGTATTTAGAAGCTTTTTTATGTTTCTATAAAATCTAAATTTTACTGCTCCTTGAATGTTTGTACCCCTTTAAAAGGTCAATTACCATGTATGATTTTGTCTCCATCATGTATAGATTTATATCTTTTCCTTGATAAGATTCTTTGTACTCGTTGGATTAGTCTTTCAGAGTTGAGATAAAAATCATCGATGAAAAATAAAGTTTACAAGCTTTGTTGAAAAAAGTTAAAAATATCATATACAACGATTATATGAAATAGATTTTTTTTTGTCTGCAATATGGAATAGATTTTATTTTCATGAATTTGAGTTTTAACAAAAAAAAGGCTAATTAAGTAGATATCATAGTTATTTCTTTAATGAAAAAGTTATGCATTCTTTCAGCTCTATTTCCACACTCTGTCCCTAAATGACGCGTGAGATTTTTTCGGAGTATTTTTTTTTATTTTTTAGATATTTCAAAACCATGATTTATATCATTTTAAAAATGTTAAATGAAAACTTTAAATACACACATAAAGTCAATTTTTTTCACATAAGTTATATTTTGAATTTGTGAACGCAAATATATATTTTTAAAATAGTATTATGACACTATTTTTTCAAATTAGTATTACTATTTCACATAGTAATACTATTAGCTAGATAGAGTAATTTTTCAAATAACAATAAAAAAAATTTGATTGTCCATCTAACTAATTAAAAGGGGAAAATGGTAACCTCTCAGATATGCCGCATCACTCTTTTTGAGAAAACCCCTCCTTTGGCCATGTCAGCACCTCAACAAAATCAAAGAATCACTCGCTCTCCTCTCTATCTCACAAATCTAAGGCCCAAACATGAAGAACCTGCCACCAAACTTATTAACCTCTTCCTATGGGCTATCATCAAGACCCAGAATAAATTCCGGCCCACCTGTTACCCTAATCTCATCCCATTAACCTCTCCGGCGAATGATGGAAGAAAAAAAACCTCTCTGGTGAAAGACCTTCCCTTACAACGGATCTAATCGATAACCTCAGCTCCCTCATCCATCCTCACCTCCCCACTCACCTTCAGTTACAAAAATCATTGACTGCCTTCATTTGATACTTCAATCACTGCTCCATCTCTCCACTTCCTCAATCCTCAGAGTGACATGGCCAACCACGACCTAATAAAGACAATTCTGACAACTTATATAAGCATCCCCATCCTCTCAAAGATAACCCTCCATCGATTCACCATCAACGTCCATTGTTTTGTAATTCTCGAGTTTTTTTCCCAGCACCTCTGACCTCGAATTTGACTTTTTGAGTAGTAAATTTTCATTAGTGCATATGATTTTAAAAGACTAATTTGGTCGTTATTTAGTATGCAGGATGCAGCGTCAAAGCTTCCGGGAGACAAGACGGTGACAACTGAAGTTGAGGAGGCGGTGGTTGGAGCATAACTTAGAAGCAGTCCGCATATGAAGACTACTCCTGGTGGAGTGACATCTTCAATATACTACTTTTTATTTGATCCTACTACTGACATTTTCGACATATCCTCCGTCTAGAAAAACCAAAACCTTTGTAAGCTTTACAAAAATCTCTCTCTCTCTCTCTTTTTTTTCTTCTGATTGTATTGTCCATTTTTACACTGAAGTGCTTGAATCAGATGCCAATGCAGAGCTACAACCACATAGGTTGTGGACAAAGAAAGTAGAAAACAAAAGAGCTGGTGATGGAATTACAAATGGCATGAAGTCGTATAGTGTTTAGTGTCTTCATAAGGCATGATATATTTTTATTCTTGGTTTCTTACTTAATACTAAAGTTTATAGTTATTATTAAGAAATTATCACTCTTCTTGGTTCTTGCTGCTTCAGTTGTAAAAGAACGATCATAATCGTCAAATCTTTTGCTTATGTTGTTGTCCCAACAACATATACACACATTGAAGAAGACCTTACTAGAAGATAAACGAATATTTCTTAACATTACAGAAGCTTAATCTACGGGAGAAGAAGCTTCACTCTAAAGTGAAAGTAATGTTTTTTCTTAGAATCCTCTGATATATCAGGTTCCTCTGTTTTAAGAAGCTTCTCATGTGTAGGTGGGAGAAAAGATAGAGAAGATTAATATCTAATCAACATGAGAAAAAATAAGAAGACGAATATCAAATCTTTAAATAATTTTGTTCAGTGTGATCCTTCGTGTATAAATTACAGAAGGAGTTTGGTGCTATTCTTGACAAAGTGGAAGAAGACATATTATCACACATTAGTCGTGCTGTATGTGCATGTTTTTGGCTTTAATAAAACATATTGTTAAAAGTATGTCTTCACACATTAGTTTTGATGTATAAATGGATTTCCAAGAGCTTATTGTCAAGATCTCAATACATTTATAGTCTTCCTTTTAAAACTCAGTTTTAGAATTCAATTTCTCATTATATATAAAACTTTTTTCCCCTAAATACTTTTATTTAGATTTTATTGATTCATTTTGAAAAGTGTTCAAGGGAGACAATAATTTAGAAGGTAATGTGCATTGGTAGTGGTAGATTCATTGAAAACATAAAGTAAGAGCGGTTCTTGGTTTGTCTTATTGTGTATGATTAAAGTCGCCAGAGTTATGACTAAAAATGAGTATGAAGCGGGATTCTTGGTTTTTTTTACGAAGAGGAGATCCATTTTGTCTCTCCTTTGTCCTTCATGCTGGTTTGGTCTCCAGTCTTTTTTACAATTCCATGAAGGTCAATTGGAGGTAGCATTGAGGAGGAAGGGGATGAGGATTATGGAGAAAAAGATGAGAGTAACAAAGACTAGAAGTCAGAAGTATAACTTATATTGAATAAGTAAAAGAGTAGAACTTACATTTGGGAGATAAGAAGAAAGGGCAATACCTTTCCCTTGAGAAGAAATGGAACAACCCAAACTCACTTTTCTACAAGTACGAAACACAAAATCAAGGAAAATTCTCATAACAACATACCAATAACATAGATAGAGAGAATATTACTTTCAAGTCATTATAAATTCCATAGTTTCAAAGCTGTTAAATTTTAGGAAGATAACCAAAAAGTCAAATTTAGAGACTTGGTCGGTAAAGCATATCACAATCGACGTAGGTTGAGGGCTTAACAACATGCAAATTCAGTTTCATCATCATGATATCCCCAACTGTGTAACCACCATTTCGTGCCTAAAACCCCTCGAAAAGCCAAACAAACAAGTTTCAATTTTTAAGATGAAAGGGTTATAATCGGAAGAGGAAGCTACAAACTCATTGGAATAAGGCTATTAACGACGGCATGAGCTACAAAACGTGGCAGGGATAGTGATTGAGGGTGAAAAGGTCGAGCGAAAACGATTAGAGAGAGGAATAAGAAATAATGATGTGGAAGAAAGCAATGATGGAGTGATGTAATCAGTGGAATTCGATAACTGGACAAGAGATTGAACTTATAATCGCTTATACACTTTAAGTCTCATATTCTAATGAAAAAATCTTTTTGTTGAAATTTAAGAGAAATAAAGGTTATAAACTTGCAAATGAGGAGAGAAACGAAGTAGTTTCATCAATAAACAAATGTTAAGTGAATTTTAACTTGCCTTACATCAAGATTAGAAAGGACTTTTTTTAATATAAAATTCATGTTTTAAATGACTTATTTAAAAGTCCAAAGATTTTTTTTTCTTAGATTGAAAATTATGAAATATTTTGGCGTTTTCCATCGAACTTCACTTAAGATATACTACAAAATTGCATACAATGTTTAAGCTTTGGGTATATTTTATGCCTATCATAAAACATGATGCCATAGATTTTTTATTTTCATACACCGTGGTGATTAACACTTTCACATTTTCAATAATTTTATCATGATTAGAACAAATTTAAGTATAACTTCCGGAGTTCTATTGTTTTTCCTCCGATTTCCATATTTTGTATTTACAAGAAGAGAAATAACTGATTATGCATATTATTTCTTTTTTCTATAACATATTCCATTTCATTTGGTTAATAGTTATTTTCGAATAAGTATTGAGTGATACAAAAAAGAAGGGTGTCTTAGGAAACTAGATACTTTTTAAGTTTTTATTATAGAAATAGGTAACTCCAAGTTTTTATTAGAAAAATAGGTAATTTTTTCTTTCTCCAAACTTTTTTTTGGCCATTATACCCTTGTCAAGTTTGTGGGTAAATCAAATATTACCCTACTTTTGTGGACAAAAAGTCATGTATTTCCATTGTATTTA
>OVAN01016729.1:0-10416 GCA_900406275.1 Anastatica hierochuntica
ATTATAAAGTGATAAAATTTAGAAAAATATATAAAAATTTATAACTTATATTAGTTATAAAAAATTAAGTTTAGTCATCCTATGTTTTTTAAATACTCTAACGGGTTTTGTTTCACGGTATTTCGGGAATTGAATATTATCCGAACTGAACCCATACNCCGAACTGAACCCATACGAGTATCCGAAGAAATTCGATATAACTGAAAATTCTAAAATTTTTGAACCTGAACCTGAATTCGAAACTTGAAATAACCGAAAATTATAAACCTGATACTCGAAAAATCTAAACATGATTAATAATATATAAAATTATTTTAAAAAACTCGTGCGGTTGCGCGGGTCAAAACTCGAGTAGCCTAATATACAATATCCATTAGACACGTGTCATTGTGCTGGCAAAAAAAAAAATGGTAACGTGATATATTAGAAATCAATTGATAATAATAACTCTAATGCTATATTAAAAGTTCCAATAAACACGAGTAGACCATTTCAAATTAGTTAAGCATATAGTAATTCAAATCAAAACCGTTATAAAACAAGACAAATTTAGGTTAAGTAGACAAGATTAGCAACCGGACAAAACAAACCAAAACCCTATTTTTAATTTCCTTCTGTTTCTCTTTTGGTTTTTGGTCGTTGTCACGTTTGGCTAACCAACCAAACAAAGAGACACTCATAACGGAAGAAACAAAACCCCAAAATACAAAAAAAACCATTAAAACTTGTTTAATCACGGATGGCTCAAGCTTTGGCTCCACCACCACCACCACTAGTGGTCACAACCGTCGTCGTCTCTGAGCCTCCTCCACCACCACCACCAAAGCCGTATGCTTTACAATACGTGACGGATCTTCTTAGCCGGATCGGTATCAAAGACATAGACAAAGATGGAAGCATCAGTCCACAGAGTCCAATGAGTCCACGAAGCTCTATTCTCATGGGGAAGTACGAGCTAGGGAAGCTTCTTGGCCACGGAACCTTCGCTAAGGTCTATTTAGCACAAAACATCAAATCTGGTGAAAAAGTCGCCATTAAAGTCATCGACAAGGAGAAGATCATGAAGAGCGGTTTGGTTGCTCACATTAAACGTGAAATCTCTATACTCCGCCGCGTCCGCCATCCTTACATTGTTCATCTGTTCGAGGTTATGGCGACTAAGACGAAGATTTACTTCGTGATGGAGTATGTTCGAGGCGGCGAGTTATTCAACACCGTGTCTAAAGGACGTTTGCCCGAGGAAACCGCCCGGAGATATTTCCAGCAGCTGATCTCCTCTGTTTCGTTCTGCCACGGACGCGGCGTTTACCACCGTGACCTTAAGCCGGAGAATCTTCTTTTAGACGACAAAGGGAACCTTAAAGTCTCTGACTTTGGTCTCAGCGCGGTGGCAGAGCAGCTCCGTCAGGATGGGCTCTGCCACACGTTCTGCGGGACTCCGGCTTATCTTGCGCCGGAAGTTTTAACTCGGAAAGGGTACGATGCAGCGAAAGCCGATGTTTGGTCTTGTGGAGTGATCTTATTCGTCTTGATGGCTGGTCACATTCCCTTTTACGACAAGAACATAATGGCTATGTACAAGAAGATTTACAAAGGCGAGTTTCGATGTCCTCGTTGGTTTTCTTCGGATCTTGTTCGGCTATTGACTCGGCTTCTTGACACGAATCCGGATACTCGGATTACCATACCTGAGATAATGAAGAATAGATGGTTCAAGAAAGGATTCAAACACGTCAAGTTCTACATTGAAGACGATAAGTTATGTAGAGAAGATGAGGATGAGGAGGAGGAAGGATCATCTTCATCAGGCCGGTCATCCACGGTTTCAGAGAGCGATGCAGAATTGAATGTGAAGCGGACCGGGTCAATGCCAAGACCTACGAGCTTAAACGCGTTTGACATAATATCATTCTCTTCCGGGTTTGATCTGTCTGGTTTGTTTGAAGAAGGAGGTGAAGGGAAGAGGTTTTTGTCAGGTGCTCCTGTTTCAAAGATCATATCGAAACTGGAGGAGATTGCGAAAGTTGTGAGCTTTACGGTGAGGAAAAAAGAATGGAGTTTGAGGTTAGAAGGATGTAGAGAAGGAGCAAAAGGTCCGTTGACAATTGGAGTTGAGATATTTGAGCTTACGTCATCTCTTGTTGTTGTGGAAGTGAAGAAGAAAGGAGGAAGCAGAGAAGAGTATGAAGAGTTTTGCAACAAGGAACTAAGACCGGAGTTGGAGAAACTAATGCACGAACAAGCAACAGAAGAAGAAGAAGAAACAATATATTTGCCATCTGATACTGAATAGTAAAATGAGGAAGGCTTGAGAAACAAGAATACAAGAAACAAAGAGTATATCATTCTCTTGTTACTAATCTGATTTATATTCATTATTTTGTTTACATTCACCTTGGAGGTTCACCCTGAGAGACTAAGGAGCTATCCATGACCTCTGTAATCTCCTAGTGGTATGTGTCTGTGTGTATGTATATATCTAAGTGTTATTGTAATTTGAGTGATAGGAAGACAAGAGAAGGAAAAGATGCAAAAGAGGGGTGAGTTATCGAGTAATTAGTCGGTTTTTGCTGGTTACTATAGTGCCAGTTTTTTGTCGATTGCTCGTATGATCTGTATATATACTTGTAAAAAACAAGAGGAGAGCTTAATGGAAATTATTTCTCGAGCCTTTCCCTATTTAACTGTTCTGTTCATATGCTTTAATGTTTGTTACATAAGTGAAAGAAAAGAGATTCTTATTAAGGTAAACTCGCATATATTTAAGCGGCACATGTAAATCAGTCAAGCGATATGTGGATAGCTTTTACAGGGTTCATAAACAAACAATCACAGATTTTCTTTACTATTATCTTAACAATTGCTAATCAAAGCCAAAACGTATATATAAAAACCTGATGATCATGGAGAAGGTCACATCTTGAGAAGCTTCAAGCTCTCACTGAAGAGATGTATGAGCAACCATTTCCTGCACCAAAGATGCAGTTAATTTAAGACGACAGATAGCTTATGCTTATTCTTGGTTGCGTATTCTAAATGTGGAAGCATGACAGATGCTTACGTTGGAATATCGGATATGATCTCTGTGCATATAGGAAGTCTTAACAATAGTTTCCCACTTGGTTACATTGTTGAGGGATTTCTCATTAAGATCCTCCTGCTTTTGGGGATGCAACATATGTCTACGTGAATGGATCTGAGAGGTAACTGAAGGCAGATTATGCAAAAGCCAAGATTCAGAAGGCTTTTTGGGCGACGGTGGTGCAAGAGGACACCTATCAGGACCGTTCTTGGTCTTTCCTAACTCATCTCCATTCACAGTTCTAATATTTTCAAAAGCCACAACCTCAAGATTGCCGTCCGGTTTTGTTTCTGCCTTGTCTGCTTCCTCTGGAAAAATCATGACATTTGACTTATGCTCATCATTGGTCTCAGTGTTGACATATAGCATCTTCTCCAAGACAAAGCTAGTAGAACCGTTGCCTTTTGGGCAGAGTAGTTCCTGGGACCTGCTTATGTTTCTAATATGCTTGTTCAACCTGTTAGCTCTCAGGTTCTCTGTCTCCTTACGAGTGTCAGAGAAACTTTTACCTGTACTGCGGAATGGTGACATACAACGAGAGTGTCTGTAAGGAGATGAAGACCTACTTGCAACACTCACGTTTGATTCAGAGTCGAACTTTTTCCCAACACTTGGGTGTACAGGTGACTGAATTTTACCAGCCAACTTGTGCTTAGAAACTGAATCAAGAGCCATCTGAAAATGTACAACAAGAGTTAATAGTCAGTGAGTGTTGTGAGGAACTAATAAGAGTTGAAGGGAATCTGGAACCTTTTTTACAGATTGGAATCGGGATTTGAGTTGAGCAACTTTGCTTGACTTCACTTGATCATGGCTTGCAGATGTTGTTAGAGAGTGGTGTTTGGCTTTAACACCAGGCACTGCTTTCAGCATGCCTAGAGAGTCCTTAAAGCAAAACTGTGGCAACATTCCACAACCTCTCTTTGAAAGATAGGCGTAACCAGAAACTTCATCATCTTCATCATCCTTCTCGCTTTTTTCATCATCACTGTCTTGGTGGTAATGGTAAGGTGAGACTACAGACTCAATATACCTTCTGGGACTTTGCCGCTTCTCCTCAGGTACTAACTCTCGCATCTGCATCGTTGGCTCATATATAAAAGTAGATGGTTTACGATTGGAAGCATAACGAGGCTGCTCCACAGTCATGGCTTTGGCAGCTGGTAAAAAACGATTCAACATGTAACCTCGAGATTTAGGATCCTCAGGAAAGTTAAGTTGGGTCTTAGTCTCAACAACACCATATCCACTCACACCGCTTAAGCTGTGGTTTATAGAAGACGAGTCCATTAGAGATAGAGTATCACGGGCATCAGAAAACACATCTTCTTCATCCTCTGATTCTTCAAACTGTTTATCAACAACAGGTTTCTCGGCGGGACACTTGAGAATATCCATCACTTTCCCCGGAGGAAGACATGGTTTGAAGACTTCCTGCGGTCTAAAATCATAGCACTTTAATCTCCCAGGAGCTTGCTCCCATGTGAAAGGAACAGAGACAGCTTCAGTAACATGATCAAGATCCATCTCTGAGACAAGAACCGAAAGAGAAGAAGAATCATCATCAGTCTTTGGGACATGACCGAAGTTAAATGTTTTGTTTCTACGAACAGAGACTGCTGACTTCTGCATTCGTCTTGTTGAAAGAAGAGGAGCGTTGAAGTCGAGTTTCCTCTCCGCCATAGGAAGTAGTTGTTAGGAATGGTTCATGCAACTCATTGATTAAACATATAGAAAATCTGAAAGATAGCTTTTTGGATATTCCACTTCTCTATAACAAATCTGAAACAAAACCAAAAAAAAAAAAAAATCAAACACGATTTGTTGACAGTAATCATATAATATGGATCTCTTTGTCTATATATGGATCATCTGAAGAAGATGGAACTTTCTTAACTAGAAAATTGCAATTTAAATATAGTAAATACACAAACAGCTAAGAAAAGCTTTAGATTAAAATATTAGGTATTTGAAATCTAGTCATCATCATATCATATATCATATGGAAATCAATCATTAGAAAGTTTTTATTTGGCAGTTGAGTAGCAGAAAAATCCAGAAGTAGAAAGATTGTGAAGATCTCAGAAACGAGTGGGAGAATAAGAAAACTCCATTTGATTGAAATCTCCGAGAACCATGTGCAAGAGTGAATCCACAATAAAACTAAAACAACCTAGAGTATACAAGCGAATTCATTCTAATAGAAAATTGGGGAAAATAATAAACGTTAAAACTATAGAAGGATAGAGATCGACGTTACAGGAAAGAAGAAGGCAGGAATCGGAAGGGAAGAGAAGTCATCTTTGGAGTCGCATGAGTAAGCGTGAGAGTGAGAGAAGGTAAGCTTTTGCTTTTTTTGCTTTATGGATGTGCCGTGAAGATGAAGAAGAAGATGAGACTGGCGACTCAACTCACGAGGTGATTGGTGGCCTATTTACTAGTTTATACTTTTCTTCCTCTTCTTAACCATTTAACACTCTCTCATTGGTCAACATCAGACTTTGTTTCTATGTACATTATTATTTGAGGTCGGTTATGCATCCAACAAAAATTATAATTAGCTTTTCATTCTTTTTCATTATTGTTCCGAGCTTTGTTTTCACTGAGTTACTTCTATAACTCTGAAATAAGTATTGTAGAAATGATTATTGATTAAATTAAACAGTTGTGAATACTTTCTAATTTCAATTTTGTGAACCGACGCATTAGAGAATGATAGAAGCAAAGAATATTTTGAGACACCAACTCAAGTCTCTATCTATCATTTTCAATCATTTACTTCTGTGATACAACCATATAGAGGGATCGACTAAGTTAAGAATAATAGCTCCAGAAATGAATTACTTCACTCACTTTTATTATTTCAATCAACAAATGCCGTTATTATACGAGGAAGTTTATTTTTAATTGAAAACTGTGTACTTGAATGTTTTAGTATTGCTAGAGAAGTAAATGTTATACTATATATATATATAGTTGCATACAATACAAATTTTCAAAATTAAGGATTTTTCTTGTTGCGCAAAATGAATGTTAAAACGTCTATTGCCTTTCTTTTAATTTCTACTTTTTCCCATAATCATACAAGCCATTTACTCAAAAATCAATTTGCCTTTTGACAATTTATTTTCCCCAAGACCTAATAAGTAAAATAGTAAAAGTTATTGTCATTATGAAAAAGAGTCCCATCCCATACTTTAACAAATGGAAAATTTGCATTCTGTTTCCTATATGGTTAAAATGGAGTTTGACTCTATGTATTATTAATTGTTGTAATTACTTAATTATACTTTCTTTTGGTTTCAGCAAGGTTCGAATCCACAACATTCGACTCATAAAACCAATGTAGAAAATTCACATTGTACATTTTTATAATATACCATAAGGAAGTCAAATTATACTAATCCATGTCATAGACATAATTTTAATATGTGTACACAAGTTTAACAACTAATGCCACTCTATATGCATAATAACTTATGATCAAGTCTTTTCGCATATTCAATGCAATCCGAAGAATATGCAGTTTCAGAGTCACACATACCTCTTGGATTATAATAAAAACAAATCGCATTTGTTGTATTATTGGACCTCTTTGAAGAAAGAGCATTCGTGATCTCTCCTCTAGAGAGATTATATTTGTAATCATCGCCTCAATGGGCAATATCTATTAGATTTCTTCTATCTCTACTTCAAAATGTCAGCTATTTTCAACTAACTAATTAATTCTTTTAAATTAATTTGATAGTTTTTCTCATGGTTATGATTGTGATTTTATTCTTTCTAATGTATATTGTATTATGCGACCAACTCTTCGACTAATAAGATCCACAATATCTTTTCTTATGGAAAAGATTAAATTCAAGATTGTTTACGTATGACATTTAAATCAATTTATTTTTAATGAATATACAAAAATTGTACATTTTTCTAGTTTTCGGGTTTTTAAAATTCAAGACCGCTTTTGTCTAGAAACGTTTTGTTTCTATATCAATTTAAAATTTTTGAATAAGAAAATTTCATACACATCATTTTTGGATAAAATGAGATTTTGATAGGTTTTGAACCTTTTACTAATGAATTTGGCATAACTCTTGCGTGTGCCGTAGGTATTGTTAACTCTTTATATGTTCTTTCTCTAAGATTCTTGGAAAGAATATTGTTTATTGCGTTAATCGAAGTTTGAAAATGAAATATGAGGTGAAATCTAAAATCTATTTCTAAACAAATTATTAGTGATGTCATGTACTTGTTTGTGATTGTGAGAATGTCATATGCTTATTTTTCTGTTTGGATTGTGATAATATTATAGAATTTAAACAAACTTTGTTAAAAAAAAACTTAACCATAAACGTTAATCATTATCCCAAAACAGTTTCTCTACCGTAGACTTATAATTAATCTCTATCATAAAAATTCTGGAATTTATTAACAACCAAATCAAATATTTTTCCTTAAAAAAATGTTTGTAACCATTGAACCGAACCGACTATACTCAGATAGATACATGAGACAAAGTAACAAACGTCAACCTAAAAAAAAATTAAAAAACACGTTTTCAAAAAGTAACTGAAAAAATAAACTTCGAAATATCCCCAAATTTTGCAAAATTTCCTAAAACAAACTTTTTTTTAATCCTAACCACCTCCTTTTCAATAATACTTTCGTGTTTTACAGTAGTTTTGGTGATCCTCTTGGCGACCTCAACATAACTATGATCCAAATCATTGTTACAAGACATACTAGTTTTGGTGATCCACTTGGCGATCTCAATAAAAATGTGATCCAAAGTATTGTTATGAAGCACTCATTCAAAGAAAATATTTAAATAACAGTGCATGTCAGTTGACATCATATGTGACTATATTCTAAAAAACGTTGATTCTTTTAAGGGTTAATTAACCAAATATTCAAAAAACATTTTTTATTTAAGAAACTAACCTAACCATTCCATTATTTAGTTTTCAATGTTATTTTTTCCACATTTTTTTCACTTTCTTCTTGGAGGAACGTGAATATGATTTTTTTTTTCTTAATTTTTTTCTTTTTTCCCCTCTCCTCACTTTACCCCCTTTTTTTTAAAATATATTTTCTATATAAAATATTCAATAAAAATTTTAAATATACAAAAAATGTAGAATTTTTTTCAAGGTAAATCATGATTCGAATTTTCCGAAATGGATGCTTTTCTATGAAACAAAAATATAGACATACTACTTATTATAGTGGGTCGAATTAACTGTTTACGGTTGCTTTTGGTTGCTTATGAATGATGCTGGCGATAAACAAACAAGACCTATAGATTTTAGATAGTATCGGAAACAGATTAATTAAAAATTGAAAGTTAACTATATAACAGAATGAATGTAAAAATTAAACTAATCTCGCAATTCCTAAATCATATGATCAACTTAAAAGGTAAAAAATGATTCAACTAAAACAATAAACATAATTACTATTTGAAATAGCATAAACAGTACGACGATAGACAGTCTATTTATTTAGACTGTCTATTTTCGCGCGTCTATTACTTTCACAAATAACCATACATCAAGGGAGAACAATTTGATTGCATTTCACTGTTTTACTTTGATAATTGCGGTTTATCACATAATTACACATTCTACAAATGATAACATACAAAGTATGAAGACAATATGACATATAATATAAAACAAAATATAGACATTCTGTTTTTGCAGACATTCTATGTTTATAGACATACTATTTACTGGAATATTGAATTCTAATAACAACAAACCGTAAACTTTAAACTCTAAATGCTAAACTGGAAACTCTAAATACAAATCTTTGGTCATAAAATCTAAACCTTAAACCCTAAACTCTAAACCCAGACCTTATACCATACACTCTGAACGTTGAACCTTAAACTTTAAATCTAATCCTCAGACCATACATTGGAAAAATAATAGAAAAGAATTTGAATGAAGTGTTGGATAAGAAGAAAAAATTGTGGATATATATTGAAAAATAGTATTACTATAAAAGAAAAATTAAAATTCAGGACTTATAACATCTTGACTACTAACATTTAAAATATATATCCGATTTGAAAAATTCAAATTATGCTAAATTTCTTAAAAATTGTATAACTTTTTTGTGTAGTTAAAATTTTCGATAACATTTTTTTTACATACAAAAATCTTATTAAAGTGTTGTTGGAGTGTTTGGAAAAAAAGATAATAGAGAGAGAGAGTGAACACATGTTTGAAAGTGGAGTGGTTGGGGAGTTTTGTAATTTCACTTGAAGAGAGAAAATTGGTTTTATAGGTGGTTAGTTAAAAACTTAAATAATCAAGTTTTCATGAATATAGAACCAAATTTCTCTTCTTTTAATAGGTGAATTTATTAAACTTTATCCTACTCAAATTTAATAATTGGACGTAGTAAATATTATCTCGTTTTCATGTATCCATGTAATACAAAATGATATTATATATTGCTTTATGTATAAGGGAAACCATTTAAAATAATAAAATCATTTTGTTTTTCAAAAATAAATTAAGTAAATGACTAAAGAACATAATTCAAGCATTGTTCAATTAACTCCATAAATATAGCATATTGAGCACTAAAACAGCAAAATCATTTTTTTTGCATTTGTATATTTTTGTTTACCATTAACTGTTACCTTTTAGTCTAATAATACTATGATTTTGTAAACAACCATGTGTAGTATCATATTCAATATAAAATATAGTTCACAATACATTTTTTATGAATTTTGGAAATTTTCTTTTATACATTACATTGTTCAATGGCCTAGTGAGTTTATGGAAATATTCTTACAAATATGTTAAGAGTGTTGGATATCGTAACTATTTATAAATGTCTTATAAATTTATTTTACAAATT
Source organism: Anastatica hierochuntica (assembly GCA_900406275.1). NCBI lineage: Eukaryota > Viridiplantae > Streptophyta > Magnoliopsida > Brassicales > Brassicaceae > Anastatica > Anastatica hierochuntica. The sequence continues at coordinate 9,959 of OVAN01016729.1, forward strand.
TAGTTTCCAAGAAACGTGTAAATAATTGACTTGAATCTAATTTACTTGGTATCGAATATACCTGGAAAATATGCAACGAAACTTTGATCTGGATTTGGATCGAGGTTTCTAAGCACTCTAAGCGTCGTGCCTCTACTAGTATCTACACATACACAAATTGGATTGGATCGGGGTGCTAATGCTGTTGAGATCTAATCTCAAAATTAGACAAACAAATTTTGTCTTTTATTATTAATTAGGGTTCGATTCGTTTTTTTTTTTCTGTGTATCACCCACAAAACTCATCAAACGAATGATATATATCTATATGTGTAATCAAACCGACGTTGTACAACTGGGCCAACAAGCCCAAGAAGTCATACACATTAATCAATCCATTATTAATCAATGTCGTTCACTTTGTTAACATATATATATATATATATATATATATATATATATATATATATATTATTTTA
>OVAN01016730.1:156-10415 GCA_900406275.1 Anastatica hierochuntica
TCCTTGAGTGAACTTAGAGAAACAATACTAAAGATTTCAAGCACAAATTTCTCTTTGAAAACAAAAGGTTCTCCCTTGTCAAATTTGTTTTAAAAATGGCGACATAAGGAGAAAAAGAGAGAGATAAATGGCTTCTTAAAGTTGTAGTTGAAAATGAACAAGTACAAAACTTATTTAAAAGGTGGTCCCCAAATTTCTTAAAATTCAAGTTTCAAATGGGGATAATTTGCAAAGTGGTCCCAAGTTTGATTTTCTTTTTAAATTTGGAGGAAAACTTATTTTTCTTGAACTTTTTAAACTTTTGCACCAAAGGTTTTAATTTGATCAAAAAGGTTTTAGTTTTCTTAAACCAAGCTTTTGAAAAATTCACTCTTGAAAATCTTTTATGGTGGTGAAATGAAAATTAGATGCTTGAATTTCGCAGAACTTACCTTAGCCTATGGAGTGTCTTAGAATTTGAGTCATGTCGACTTGTATAATACTTTGATCCATTACTCCATTTTGGCTTTGATCTTTTCTTTGTTTAGCTCTCCTTTGGTACCTAAGCTTAGAGCATAAGAATATTTTTGGAGAAAGTTATTCCAAGACAAAATAATCCTTATTGAAATTTAAAAGCGTGGAAATTAGAAACTTAAAGAAATATGTACAAAATGATAAACATGAGATTGCCTCTCAAGTGCGCTTGTTTAAGGTCATTAGCTTGACCGTTGTTCTTTCTTCCTAGTTGGTGAAATGAAGGACCATCCTTTCCAAGTCGGTCCTATGGGTGCCTTCTTAGTAGCAAAATCCCTTATCTTTAGAAAGTTAGCAACTCCCTTTCCCTTGTAGACATTTGGGTTGTAGCCACTCTTGAAACCTTNACCTTGGCTTCTTTCTCACCATGAGTACTAGGCATTTCCCTTGCCTTTCCTTGATACATTGTACCACAATACCCAATGACTTTGTCGAGCTCGATGATAGGGTAAGATGCTCCCTTGTCGACATACTTCAATGTCAACTTTTTTGCTTCGCAATCAACAATTGCACCCGTAGTCAACAAGAAAGGGGGTTCCAAGTAGAATTGGGAATTTGGCTTGGTGGGAATTGCTGTCCATAACCACAAAGTTGCTTTCCACCTATGTGTTCCCCACTCTTAGCTTGATATTTTCTAACCTTCCCATTGGAACCTTCCTTGTACCTTCTCCCAAAAGTACGGGATTAGCTCTCTTATTTATTTCACCTTCCAAACCAAGCTCCTTTACACGGTCTAGAGAGATCACGTTCAAGCTAGCTCCGGTATCCGCCAAAACATCCTCAAATTGGGAGCCTTTTAGAGCGCAAGACACTACAAACCTTCCTTCATCATTGCTCCTTTTCAAGAACTTTTCTCCCACTTCATAGATTGGAATGTTATTAGCTTGAAGTACTTTTTCTACCCTCTCTATAGTACCTAGTTTCTTCTCGAGCTTTTCCTTAATCCTTGCATCATTTTTGGCTAAATCATACCATTCTTGAGGAATGTCCAAATCGCCATCTTGTTTCATCTTGCGATAGAGCACTCCCAAGATTCCTTTCTTATAACATCGAGGATGGGGTAAGCGATACTTTGTAGAAGAATAATCCAAGATGGAGAATTCCTCATCTCCTATGTCCATTTCACTAGGCTCACCGTTAGGACTTTTCGGATTTTCACCCATTTTTCCAAATGTCTCTTTCCTTGAGACATTGAGTTTTTTTTTCCTATTTGAAGCTATCATCCTTCTTAGCTTCCTCAAAAACTTCTTTCTTAGTAGCCTTATCAAAAAGCAAAGGCTCTTCTCCTTCTTCCTTCTCAAGTTTGACACCTCCTTTAGCCAAAGGAATGTCCTTTTTCTCAAGCTCTGTTCCATTGGGAGCGTCTTTCTCTTCAATTTCAAGGTCAATTTCGGCATGGCCTTCCTTAAAACTCGGGTTCCCAATTAACTCCAAATCCAAGCAATCAACATTCTCGTCAAGAGGATTCAAAAATAAATTCTCAAAATCATCAATAATTTTTTCCTCTTTAAGAGTAAAGACAATACCGTCCCATGGTTGAGGAGGTTGGTCGATCTCTTCTAGAATGGCGTTGCAAAAAATCCTTGCTTGATTCTCCTTTCTCCTTAGATACTCCCTTTCCTTTACGTTCCGAGATCAGTTGTTGGAGTTGAGAATCCATTACCTTGACATGTGAAGCAAGAGCTTCATGCTTGATATTCATATCTCGGTAGATAGACTCTATCCTCATATTCATTTCTCCAAACTTCTTGTTGAGGTCGGCTTTTGTCTCGTTTTGTCCTTCCACTAGCTTCTTAAGCATAACATAATTCTCTTCTTCTTTGGTAGGACCGGTTTGTTGTTGAGGCTTTTGGTAGTAGCCTTGACTAGATTGGTATTGGTACCCTTGTTGGTTTGTCTTTGAAGGATAGACTTGATCTTGTGGGTTCTCCACATTAGTGCCAAGAATCTCCTCTTACACTCGTCCCATGTTGTGATTGAAGATGTCACAACTACTTTCTCCCATTAAGATACCTTATCTCCTAAAAAGAAAGGAAACAAGGTCAATTTGAAGATGTCCTTCAGCACCCCGTTGATTTTCACCGTTCCGGTCAACCTTTCAAAGTTGTCCAAGTGCTCAAGAGGGTTCTCTAATGCAAGGCCAAAGAATCTTGCATTTTGAACCATATTGATCAAGCTTGACTTGATCTTGAAATTGTTGTTGCGGATTGGTGGTGGCCTTATACCCATCCTTTCACTATCTCCTTCTCCAATCCTTGGTTCTTCTCTTGGGATGTGGAATGGATGGTTCCTTTGTTGCTCTTGACCCACGAAATTCCCTTGATTGAGAGGGGGAATTCGATCTTGAGGATTCTCCATAAGTGGAGGATTTCCTTGTTCAACCTCTTGATTCATACCCAACCTTCTTAGATGGGCTTGTCTCTCNTCTGGCTCTTCTTTGTTTCACTTGTTGTCTTTCTATGATCGTTGGGTCGGTGTCAAGAAGTCTTGTATTTGGCTCACTTCTTGATCTTGCTATCATATACCTTCACAAATCAAAGAAAATCAACAAATGAAAGTAAGAAAGTTAGATAAAATAAGCAAAAAGATAAAATCCTAGTCCTTGAATCCTAGAAATCTCTTTGAAGATTCTAGCTAAAGCCTAAATNATATTTGAAGATTCTAGCTAAAGCCTAAATCCCCGGAAATGGCGCCAAAACTTGTTCGCAAGGTTTCCCTCGAGTCAAAGTTTATAATTTATAAGACCTAAATACCCTACGCTCAATCCCACAAGAGAACGGGGTCAATTGTAGTATTTTAGGGTCCTCCAAGGATTTAAAAACTTGGATTAATAGAATCTAAAAAAGGAGATTATACTAAGGCTCCTAGTCTAGGCAGCGGAATAGTAAAAGATTGTCACGGGTCTCTACTAAACCTAATTAAAAGGAAGAGTAACCATGGTGATTGTTCAAATGAAGCAAGCAATAATAAAATAGCATAAAAGTAAACCAAGCAAAGAGTGAACTTTGGATCTAATCAAAATAAAAGTAGGATCTTGAGACAATGGTTATGGGTTCAGGTTAAATCTAGAGTTGTAATGGATTTGGATAAGGCTTTATTAAAGGATCTAGCTATTTCTAGACCAAGGATCCCTTTTTAGTCGATCAGCCCACTCTCGTGACGGAGATCTATTCACCCATACACACTACAAGGCTCAACTCTCGTTTGTTGCCCATCTAAGCATGTACGTGATAGTGAGTCTCAAGCCCTTATAGCCATCTAACACCTTGGTGTCCCTAAAGGCAAACTACTCTCATAGCTCAAGGTGAAAAACATAGGTTTAGTTCTCACAAGCATTTATCAAACACTTTCTAGGCGTCTTTGAGCAAGCAATGAACTTTCAAGAACTAAACTAAACCTAGTAGAAATTATGCTAAGATCTAGCCTAAATATCCATTACAAACCCTAGATCTAACCCTAGCCTACCATATCTCAAGATNNAGGATCTACTCACTAAATCTCATGGAAATCCAAAGACATGAAATGGGTCTTTGAGCTCCCATGGTTTAGAAGTATAAATCTAGAGAGAGAGATTAGAGAGAAAAGATCCAAAGAACTTTAAACAAATCAAAGTGTTATTACAAGGGTTTTGATCTTCAACAAGTGTCTAAAAGATGATAGAGAGATGATATTTTGTTCTAGAAGCATAAGGATCTATTTATACTAAAGATAGAGTGAAGGAAGCCCTAAAACAAGGGTATTTTCGGCCTAGGTTGTCAGCCGTCGACCCATCTGGTCGATGGGAGCCTACCTTGGGTCGATGGCTGGCAACCTACAGAGAAAAATGTGTGAGTTGCTGCCCAGGTTGCTGGCCATCGACCCTGGGTAGCTGGCCATCGACCTAGGGNGCTTCCCTTTAAGGCCTAGTTGATCTCCAACTCTTCCATAGCCTTTTGCTCGTTTTCTCCATGATTTCTTAGCTTCAATCCCACCTTGAATCCATGCATAGAGCCTCCATAGATCCATCCCAAGTTGCACCTAAAAAATGCAAAGAAAATGCATGCAAATGCAAGATATGCCTAAACTAGACTCTAGACTCAATATAATGCATTCTAAGACTTAAATGCCATATATACAACCTAAACGTGGATGAAACTAAGCTAAAATGAACTTAATTATGCATGAAAATATATTCACATCAAAGGAAAAAGGAAATATTCCATTATCTAAGCATAAACATGAAGATTTCCTAATCCTAAAAGGAAGACACGAATTTTCTAAAATAAGTAAGGGCTTCTTAACCCTAAGAAAGACATCCTTTTCCATCCTAATTGGTTTAACACCAAGGAATTCCTCATTCACCCTAATTCGTCCAACCAAAGAGATCATTAATTTGAGAACTCTCTTTTTGGAGAGATCCTCCTCGATATGAGTTCATTGTAAACTATAGGAAACATGTTTTCCATGTCCTCCATGTAACATCCTTAAAGACATATTTTCAAGGACCGTATGAAAAACATGGGAGCATGAGGACATAAGCCTACAATGCTCATGGGCACCAAATCAGGAAGAAAGAAGGTCATTACTTGCTAAGACATTAAGATTCCTTCAACTTATTACCAATTCGACCATATGAATAAGCATGTGGCAGCTAATGACTGAAGAACGAATTCTGAAGACCACCTTCATCGGTATACCCATAATAGGCAGATCTACGTGCTCAATACTAAAGAAATCAAGGTCTCTACTTGTTGTAGTACGCCTACAAGTCTACTTAGTAGCTCATGCCACTAATTCTTGCCCACAAGAAGGGCGGCGCCACGACCTCTAGCCCACAAGCAGGGCGACACCACGACCTCTTGTCCACAAGCAGGATGACACAATGCTCAAGAAGCATATCCACAAGTCTACCATCTGATCCAGGCCATGCGTCCTCTAGATTAGATGATTCCTATTAACTACAAGGCCACATGCCCACAAGGCCACGTGCCAGAAGGCCAAACGCCACCTAGGCCATGTGCCACCTATAACATAAACTACGAATGGCTTGATACCTCGCTGAAGGGTACGTAGGCAATCCCCACTGAAGGATGCAACTATAAATCCAAACACATTCCATGGTGACATACTCCAAAAGCTAGGTGACTTCCTTGGTGGCAGGAACCACCATCTGAAGTAGGATGACCATGCGGTCACCATGAGTAGATAGACTGCCGTGAGCCATTCGATCCATCTCTCCTGCTCATATCAAGACAACTAACGATGCATACTAACCCCTACTCATATGGCGATAGACTAAGGTCAAGACCTCTTGGTTTGTCGACATCTAGAGCCATGAGAAGTAGTATGACAAGATTTCTCCTTATTCTTATCATTCCGTAGAGTTGAGCATGAATCACTTGTATCAAAAATTATCCTAACAGTTTGGTGCTAGAAGGAGGGACAATTTTAACTACGTGACAATGAAATAGGAGGAAGAGGCATTACACATCTTCTCGGAAAAATTCGCAACCCCAATCACTTGGAGCAAATAATCGACTTTGTCTCACCAGATCCAAAGCTCACATAGTTGGAAGCCCAGAGTAAGACTCTAGGAAAGAATAAAACGGTCCTAGATGTTCACCAATGCGTCCTAGGGCACAACTCCGCGCCACATGAAAAGGGTGTAAGCCCCTTAAGCAGGAGCCAATACCTTTCTCCCTAATTTACGACTTTAATGAGTTCCAAAACCCAGAGGAGTCAGAGGAAGAGTTGCTGGAAATGCTATGGACGTACCAAAACACCACTAAAAGGTGACTATAAAACCATCTTTCTTTCTGGTTTATAAATCGTATAAAATATTTCAATAAAAAATTAGCTAAAAAGCTGAAGTAAGAGAACACCTCTCAAGTACTCAATGAATCCCTCAAAATTTTTTAAATTCTACAATGACCACGGTCATTGTACAAATGATTTCATGTCCCTCGAGATGAGAGTTAATGAACTTCTAAGGAAAAGTTCCTTAAAAAGAATTCTCTAGGAAAAGACAAGGACCAACCAAAGGCTTGAGGAGCCCTGCCCGAACACCAGGTGAGTTGCAACTATTGCTTTTCTCCTGCCATAGGGAAGGTTCCCACCAAAGGAGCCGGAGATAATATTTACTACACATCAAGACGCATTACCATCAAACCCTCTACTCTACTGAGAGAAAAAGAGATGAAAAGACGCTCGGAGAACACACGTTCTTGCTATAAAACCCCATAAATGGAAATGTTTGGGTCTCGTAGCACTAAAAAATAAAAAAAGATATCTTCGGCCATCCATGTAAAAGAGCTAAGGACTACATTCAGTCCCAAGCAAAAAGGGGGCTAAGGTTGCAACAAAAGCCAATAATAACTACTGATTTTCATATGTTCGCCATACGAGGAGGCCAAATCCAACGACTTTATAGTTGTTCACCTTGCTAAGAATTGCTTACTCTTGGATAACAAGAAATCATTGATATGCGAAGGATAAAACATTATGGATCTTTTTACCCATAAGAAAACAAGGCCACGACCCACGAGTTACCAATAGTTTCATGGAGCAAAGACATGTAAACTATCAGCTTCTTACGAAAAAGTAGAATCAAGAAGAGCCCGACCTCATTCGGCAAAAAACCTCCTGCTTAAAGGTTCTGGCCGAGCAAAGACAGAAAGACAACAACATGATATGGTCAATAAGCTAGCAACCTACAAAAGTCAAAAACCAATATTTTTACAAGGACATATAAATGGAGGCCTAATACGAGCAAGAGGCCTTGTAACAGCCAGAGGCCCAATGAAAGCCAGAGGCCTAATAAAAGCCCTAGGGTTAAGAAGAGCCAGAGGCCTAGTGAAATCCATAGACCCTTTAAGAGAAGAAAGCAAGCGGCCTAGCATAGGGTAAAGGCAAAAAAGATCTTTCTCAAGCAAGTGGCCTTACAAAGACAGATAGCAGAAAAAGAAAGCAGGTCCCGACCACCTTACAACTGCTTTTCTTGGCATTACACACTGAGAAGCTTCTAAGGAAAACAAGGCCATGTTCCTCTACAATGTTCCGGGAACTAGAATTCAAATTAAGGAAATTAAAGCTACGCGTCTCTACGAATACCCAAGGCCACTTACTTCTACAAGTTTCTGGGAATAAGAAACTTCCAAGAAGGACGCATGGCTACGTGTCTCTACAAGTCCCCGAGGAAGCTACGGCCACATGTCTCAACAAGCATCTAAGGCTACGGGTCTATGAAAGCTTTGACAAAAGTAAGGTTGCGTGCATCGATAAGCTGTCAAGGCAATAGATCTAAACCTGCATGCAAGGGGCAAGCAAAGGGACTTACTGCCTCTCATTGAAAGATGAGTGAGAAATAACAAACCATATAAGAAATAATACCAAGACTTTACTCAAAAAGGAGGAAGCCTCCGAAGGAGAGAAAAAGTAAAAACATGCTTACTCTTGCTCACCAGATCAAGAGGCAATAAGAGGCCAAGATCTGAGCAGGAAGTATCATTGCCCACTCCTGCTTAACGGATCAAGAGGCAGCAAGCCACATAATTCCGATCAGAAAGTATCATTGCTTACTTCTGCTTGCCGGATCAAGAGGTAGCAAGCTGACAAGTTCGAGCAGGAAGCATCATCTTAAACTCACCCACTTCAGCTGAGGAAGTCTAATGCTCATATCCAAAATACCATGCTACTACTGAACATCAATGGCGGGGGATAGAATCCAACAAGCCATGTGATGCAACAAGTGCCAAAGGCGTTCTTAGCAAGAGGTAGCTAAAAGATATAACAAGGAGTCAAGGGGAAAACGAGCTGGGATCAAGCCAAAAAAAAAAATAGATCCTGGCAAACCCTATATTCTTGTGCATGCATGGAAAATCCACAAACATAACGCAAGAAAATACATGACGATAACATGAATGGGCTAACACAAGTCGTAGTATGCAGTCAGATACATTAACTCCTGTATGAAATCTTGTGAGCTTACTCCCAAGGAGGAAATGTAGTGTAAAATATCCAAAGATCTACACAAGAAGCTCAAAGGCTTACTCTTACGCTGAGAGCATATTACAAAACATGCAAAGTTCTACGCAAAAAGCTCACACGTTTACTCTTGCACAGAGAGCATATTACAAAACATGACAAGTTCTGCGCAAGAAGCTCGCACGACTACTCTTGCGCAGAGAGAATATTACAAAACAAGCAAGTTCCGCTCAAGAAGCTCACACGTTTACAACTGCACAAAGAGCATATTACCTAACATGCAAAGTACTGAGTAAGAAGCTTACATGCTTACTCTTACGCAGGGAGCATCGTACGAAACCTGCATATTTGTGCGTAAAATCTTGAAAGATAGTTACTACTAGGAAGCAAAAGTATAAGTGAATAGTACTATATCCAAGCCAAGAGTTTGTACAGGTAGAAAATACGTGAAAAGTTCTAACCACGGAAGCACATTTGCTTACTCTTGCTTAACAGGTCAAAAACAGCCAAGCGCAAAGTCCTGAGCAAGAAGCATCAATGCTTACTCCTGCTTACCGAATCAAGAGGCAGCAAGCCACATAGTTCAGAGCTGGAAGCATCATTGCCTACTCCTTCTTAATAGAGAGAAAGACACAAAAGCCCGAGTGCTGAGTAGGAGACAACATGCTTACCTTTGTTTTATGGGCGAGACGATAAACTAAATAGTATAACCTGAGCAAAGAGCACATTAACCTGCTTACCCAAACGTGGGAAGCAGAAGAAACTGCCGATTTGCCTCCCTCCTAAAAGGAGAGTCATGACAGTATAACCAAAAGAATGAAAAGGGATTACCTATAAGGGCAGAGTGAAATGTCATATACAATTAAGAGCAACTTCGTCATGGGGACAGAGCTCGATATAATCTTTTAGACCTACAGGTTCTGAAAGGATACACCCTAAAACCTCCAAGTTCTAACATGATACATCATAAACCTCCGAGTTCAATGAATGATATGTCCTTAAAACCCCGGGTTCCAAGACAAAAGTCCATATGACCTCCAAGTTCTTGTACAAATGTCCATACAACCTACAAGTTCCAGGGCAAAGTCCATACAACCTCCGGGTTCCATGGCAAAGTCCATACAACCTCTGGGTTCCAAGAAGAAAATCCATACAACATATGGGTTGCAAAGAACACGTTCCCAAACATACGAATTCCAGGAGGACATATCTCAAAACCTCTAGGTTTTGGGATAACGTGTCTCAAAGACATTGGGTTCAAGACACGTATCTTTAAACTTCTGATCCTAGAGGACATGTTTACAAACCTTTAAGTTTCGGGATAACTGATGTGCATAGATTTTTATGCATTTTTAAGCTCATTTCATTAATTTTTAGATGCATTAAGGTTGTAAGTATTACATATAAGTCTTAGAATCCATAAATTTGAGTATAGAGTCCAGTTTAAGATCATTTTGCATATGCATATCATTTTCTTTGCATTTGTAGGTACAATCTTTAAAGATCAATTTGAGAGCTTTAAATGATGGATTCTAAAGGCTAAAAGGTCAAAGAATTAAGAGAATTTGAAGACTAGAAGCAATGGAAGAAGATGAAATCAAAGGAGGCTAGCAATTGGAGAAGAAACAAGTCACAAATTGTCAAGGAGGTCTAGCATCGACCCAGAGGTCGATGCCAACAAACATTGGGTCGATGCTGGCCTTCCTTGACAGTTGTGCTACCCAATGTGGTCTAGCATCGACCCAGGGGGTCGATGCCAGCCTCCGTTGTGTCGATGCCATGCA
>OVAN01016731.1:0-10414 GCA_900406275.1 Anastatica hierochuntica
GCGGCCCTCCAAAAACTAAATGCGCAAGTCCATAAGGCCACAAGCTCAACACCCGAAATTGAGAGCATAATAGAGGAAACTCGAGGGACCCCGTTTACAAATAGGATAGCTAACTCTTACATAAGAGATACNCGTTAAAGCCCACTTCACACGCGAAGAATGCGAGGCTGGCTATTGCCGAACTTTCGCCGAAAACCTAACGGGCACGGCCCTCGAATGGTTCTCAGGTCTCGAGCCAAACTCGATCGATACTTTCGATCAATTAACCAGTGCCTTCGTCAAACAATACAAGACTCACATTCAGAAGCAGGCTTTTGAAGCAGACCTATGGAAGATCCGACAAGGAGTGGGAGAAACGCTCCGCGCCTACATAGAAAAGTTTAGGGCGGTCAGAACTAAGCTTTCAAATCCTAATGACCAGGTCGTTATCGAAGCACTACAGAGAGGGCTTTGGTATCGGTCAGAATTCTGGTCAGAGCTTACTATCAACCCCCCGCCCACGATAGATTATGCTCTTCACAAAGCTTCCTGGTTTATCACCCTCGAAGAAGAGACTGCTGTGATGGATAAAATCCATAAGAAGTCACAAACCTATTCAAAAACTGACTCTCAAGACGTGAGAGGACATCCTTAGAAAGGTAACTTCTGTAACAGTCAGACTCAGGGGGAACACTCTTATGCGATTGATGAACCCCAAGAGGACAAACTCGTCGCAACAACGGGCAGAGCCCCGTGGACTAAGTCCTTCGATGAAAACAAATTTTGCACCTACCACGAGAGGAAAGGACACTCGACGGAGGAATGCTGGGATCTCCAGAGACAGCTGGCCACTAAGTTTGCTGCTGGCGAAATAAAAGATGTGGACCTTAGAAAGCCACCGCCTTTCCAAAAAAGAACACCGCGTGAAACCTCCCCGAAACGGAGTAGGTCTCCTGAAAAAGAAACTGATTCACCGCCTCCGGCTCCGAAAAAAAAGGATCGACACGATCCTCGGGAAATTCCCGGAAGGAAGGAGCCTTCGGATGGAGACTCTGAAACCTATCCCAGAAGGAACGGTGGCCGCTTTATTCGAGAAAGCGCCACACCAGCAGCTCTCTAATTCCAGAGTTGACTACATTCTAGGGGGGTCGGACATCTGCCGAGAGTCTGTAAACTCAATCAAAGGCCACTTACGGAAGGCTGAATCTAGCTCTCAGCCAATACTGCCCGGACAAGTTTCGAATACCAAAATATCATTCTGGGAAAGCGAAACTCTAGAACTTGACCAGCCACACGACGACGCTCTAGTCATATCCCTTAACGTGGCTGGGTACGAAGTACCCAAACTAATGGTTGATATCGGGAGCTCCGTAGACCTCATATTTTATAACGCATTGAAAGGCATGGAGATTGACGACTACGAAATCTCTTGCCAGAAGGCTAACCTCGTAGGCTTCTCCGGGGAAACCACCACCTCCTTGGGAACTATCAAACTCCCAGTGATAGCTGGAGGAGTTATCAAAATGGTTAACTCTGTGGTAATCGATAAACCGGCCCCATTTCACGCGATACTCGGGAGACCGTGGATTCATAAGATGCGAGCCGTAGCCTCGACATATCACCAATGCGTAAAGTTCCCAACCCCAACAGGGGTAGCCACCGTACAAGGTAGCCAGGTAATATCAAGGATCTGCTATTTGGGAGGATTCCAAATCATAAAGGACTCCCCTCAATAGCAATTACAGATCAGGGAACAACGAGAGATGCAGCAAATCATACGAGGCCCCCCGTGGAACCTCACCGAACAAGTTTGCATTGATCTTGCTTGCCCCGAGAAATGCGTCTGCATTGGGTCAGAGCTACCTGCCTACGTTAAGGATCAAGTCATACGTTTCCTCTCGGAAAACGTCCGAACCTTCGCCTGGAGCACCAGCGATATGAAGGGAATTGACCCACAAGTAACGACACATAAGCTAAACATAGACCCAACGTTTAAACCCGTGAAGCAAAAAAGGCGTAAGCTCGGCCTCAAAAAGGCTCAAGCAGTCAACGATGACGTCGATCGACTAATGAAGACTGACGCTATCAGAGAAGTCCACTATCCTGATTGGCTAGCCAATCCCGTAGTTGTCAAAAAGAAAAATGGAAAGTGGAGAACCTGTGTAGACTTCACGGACCTAAAGAAAGCATGTCCAAAGGACAACTTCCCACTACCCCACATCGACCGACTAGTTGAGGCCACCACTGGCCATCAATTATTATCCTTCATGGACGCTTTTTCAGGATATAACCAAATAATGATGGACCCAGAGGACCAAGAAAAAACCGCCTTTATAACAGAACGCGGTATTTACTGTTATAAAGTTATGCCATTTGGTCTAAAAAATGCCAGAGCCACTTACCAAAGGCTCGTGAACAGCTCGTAAAAACGATGGAAGTCTACATAGACGACATGCTCGTTAAATCCGCCAACGGGNAGAGGACCAAGAAAAAACCGCCTTTATAACAGAACGCGGTATTTACTGTTATAAAGTTATGCCATTTGGTCTAAAAAATGCCAGAGCCACTTACCAAAGGCTCGTGAACAGCTCGTAAAAACGATGGAAGTCTACATAGACGACATGCTCGTTAAATCCGCCAACGGGGATGACCATGTCAACCATCTCAAAGAGTGTTTCGATATCCTCAACAAGTACGACATGAAACTCAATCCTGCCAAATGCACCTTCGGGGTACCTTCCGGAGAATTTCTCGGGTACCTCGTCACTGAGCAAGGAATCAAAGCTAACCCGAGCCAGATAGCTACTTTCCTAGAAATGTCATCGCCGAGAACNGTGTTTCGATATCCTCAACAAGTACGACATGAAACTCAATCCTGCCAAATGCACCTTCGGGGTACCTTCCGGAGAATTTCTCGGGTACCTCGTCACAGAGCGAGGAATCAAAGCTAACCCGAGCCAGATAGCTACTTTCCTAGAAATGTCATCGCCGAGAACGACCAGGGAAGTGCAAAGGCTGACGGGACGGATCGCAGCATTGAATCGATTCATCTCGCGATCCACTGATAAATGTCTTTCGTTCTATAAGCTCCTGCGAAACAACAAAAAGTTCTCATGGGACGAAGAATGCGAAGAAGCCTTCAGGCAACTTAAAGCCTACCTCTCCCAGCCTCCGATCCTTTCCAAGCCCATCGAAGGAGAGCCCTTGTACCTTTACATCGCTGTTTCACCAGCAACAGTGAGCGGAGTGCTGGTAAGAGAGGAACAAAATGAACAGAAACCTATCTATTATACCAGCAAAAGTATCGTAGACGCCGAAACACGATATTCGGCCATGGAGAAGTTGGCTCTGGCAGTTGTCACGGCAGCCAGGAAACTCCGCCCGTATTTCCAATCCCACTCGATAGTGGTAATGACATCTCAGCCTTTGCGCTCAATACTGCACAGCCCTAGCCAGTCAGGACGCCTAGCTAAGTGGGCCATTGAGCTCAGCGAATATGACATCGAATATCGGCCGAGAACGGCGGCCAAAGCCCAAGTTCTAGCCAACTTTGTCATTGAGCTAGCCACTGAATACGAAGATACATTCTCCGAGATCCCAAAGTGGACACTTCACGTCGACGGAGCCTCCTCAAGACAAGGGTCCGGAATTGGCCTAAGGCTAGCCTCCTCGATAGGAAAGGTCATAGAGCAGTCCTTCAGACTAGGTTTCAACGCCTCCAATAACGAGGCTGAATACGAAGCATTAATTGCTGGTTTAAAGCTCGCAATAGGACTCGGGATCCGAGAGCTGAACGCTTATAGCGATTCTCAGCTAGTAGCTAGCCAGTTTCACGGAGAGTACGAAACGAGGGACGAGCGAATGGGGGCATACCTCGAGGTTGTACAAAACCTCGCCAAACAAATCGAAAAATTTTAACTTACAAGGATCCCACGTGGAGAAAATTCTTCCGCCGACGCTTTAGCCGCGCTAGCGTCAACTTCCGACCCCCTCGTTAAAAGAATAATTCCCGTGGAAGGCATAGACAAGCCCAACATCGACATAGCAATAAAAGAGGGGATTAAGCCTAATCCAAAAGAACATGAAGAAGAAGCTCAACTCTTGAGGGTAGCTACCGCAGCTATCCAGCACAGTTCACCCACACAGGTTTTCACCACATTTTGGTTCCCAAGAACGAAAACCTGTAACGACAAAAGGCGGGTTTCCGGGGGCACAAGTCAACTCCGTAGACCAAACACTTGCGCTGCAACCATCTCAAAAGGCGAGATTCCCCCTGGAGGCACACCTCAAGGCTCCGAGACGAATAATGATCTAGAAGGCAGTCGTGAGAACAGAGCATCCGAGGAGCCTAACTCTCAGACTACCTCCGGGGGCACGATCCCGACTCAAGATGAGCCAGGGAACAGTCCGGAGCCCGAACTTATGCAAGCCGCTGCTCCGACCCTTCACGATAAGGTACTCGGAAGAATAGATTGGCGAACCCCAATTACGCAATACATTCAGGAGGGTATAGCCCCCCCCCCCAATAGGTGGGAAGCTCGAAAACTCAAAGCATTAAGCACAAGGTATTGCATAATTGCACCCACCTCTACAAACGAAGCATATCCGGACCATATTTCAAATGCGTCCACGGCCTTGACGCTCTAAAACTTATGGCCGAGGTCCATGAAGGGTCATGCGGAAATCACTCGGGGGGTCGAGCATTAGCTATTCGAATCAAGAGACAAGGCTATTTTTGGCCAACTATAGTCGCGGATTGCGAAACCTACTCCTCCCACTGCGACAAATGTCAAAGGTACGCGCCAATCATCCATCAGCCGACCGAACAGTTGTCTTCGGTATCAGCGCCATATCCATTTATGAGATGATCCATGGACGTTATTGGTCCTTTGTACCTTCGGGCGGACAACGGAAGCTACGTTTCGTACTAGTTTTAACTGACTACTTTACGAAATGGATCGAGGCAGTAGCCCTCCAACAAGTCACAAGGGTCGAGGTTGAAGCCTTCGTTTGGCGAGGTATCATATGTCGCCACGGTATTCCTTACGAAATCGTCACCGACAACGGAACCCAGTTCACATCCAACGAAGAGCATTCTGCGATACCTGGAGCATACGCCTCACCACTTCCACTCCGAGGTATCCTCAGGGGAATGATCATGCGGAGGCTGCTAATAAATCAGTTTTAGCCAACCTCAAGAAACGCCTTGAAACCTCAAAAAAGTTTTGGACCGATAGGTTACCGGAAGTCCTATGGGCATGTCGAACGACCCCTCGAAGGGCAACAGAAGAAACCCCCTTCTCTCTAGCCTATGGGATGGAGGTCGTTGTTCCCGCCGAAGTCTCCGCGGGAAGCCTCCGATGGAGCCTATGCACCTCGGACCCTGCAACCAATGACCAGATGCTCCTAGACAGCCTCGACCTAATCGAGGAACGACGAGACCAAGCCTTCGTTCGCATCCAAAACTATCAACAGGCAATGGCTCGACATTATAACTCTAAGGTCAAGACACAAAGATTTGTGGTCGGTGACCTCGTATTGCGAAAAGTATTCGAAACTACCAAAGAGCCAGGCGCCGGGAAGCTTGGGACCAACTGGGAAGGCCCGTATCGGATTACTCACGTGGTGAAACCCGGCGTCTATAAGCTCATGAAGGTTCGAACCGGGGTACCTGAGATACGATCATGGAACGCCATGAATCTCAAGAAATACTATCATTAAGTACTTAAAAATCGAACTACGTTAGGCTTGATCCCCTGACGGGGTACGTAGGCAGCTCCTCCTATGAACGCAGCCCCGTTCCATAAAAGAAAATCATTACTCGGGTGATCAGGCCCCTTACTACCGGGTACCTGATTTCCGAGCCATAGCGTGTCAGCATTATTCGACTTCAAGCGTCGTTACTTAAACCGATCAACCTAAAGTAGGTTCCTAGAAACCTCCAAATCGATAAAGGTCTTGAAATCCTATCAATTCAAATAAGGTTCCTAGAAATCTCCAAATCAATAAAGGTCTTGAAATCCTNAATTCAAATAAGGTTCCTAGAAATCTCCAAATCAATAAAGGTCTTGAAATCCTGTCAATTCAAATAAGGTTCCTAGAAACCTCTAAATCGATAAAGGTCTTGAAATCCTATCAATTCAAATAAGGTTCCTAGAAACCTCCAAATCGATAAAGGTCGTGAAATCCTATCAATTCAAATAAGGTTCCTAGAAACCTCCAAATCGATAAAGGTCTTGAAATCCTATCAACTCAAATAAGGTTCCTAGAAACCTCCAAATCAATAAAAGTCTTAAAATCCTATCAATTCATATCAGGTTCCTACGAGCCCAAACAAAGATTCCTGAAGATCGGTAAGTCAAAACAGGGCCCCAAGAGATCCGATAGATCACCAAGCTTCCAGATCCTATTAGTTTAAAGGCTGGAAGGCCCAAAAGACATTGAAAGGCTTTTATTCTCGCTTCAACATCTATGAACCAAACTGCAAATTGGAGCCTCAAAAGAAAGGGGCACGAACGGAGTAGTTCAGACCACTCAAATGAAGATAGAAGCCTTATACGATCCTAAGAACGTAAACATATAGGTCTTCTAACTAAACGAATTAAAGGTCGCATATTATGTCGTAAATCCGGCCAAGTCATATTCAAAAGCAAAAGAAAGATACAACCTGAGATACTTAATAAACGCGCTAGAACGCGCCAAAAGTTTTAAAGAGTTTAAAGGCCTCTCCAGGCTCCGAGATTCACGAGTTTAAAGGCCTCTCCAGGCTCCAGGTTCATAAGTCTAAAAGCCTCACCAGGCATCGATTAAAAGTACTTAAGAAATAAACGAAAAAGAGAAAATGGAGCCTCGTACGGCCCAGAAACCTAAGAAAGGTAACAGATACGACAACCCATTAAACATCTTGATCCCTCGCGACCTGGACCTCACTTCCGTCAACAACCTGCTCAGAGGGCTCACTGATCATCGAAACCTCTTGTCCAACCTCCTGGTTAACTTGGTCCTGCGCAGGTGGATCCCGAGTAGCCACGTCCATAGGCTCCGAGCCTTCAGACAACTGGGGAAGAGGAAGCTTGGAAATAGACTAATCAGAAACTAAAGATTTATCATAATTTTCAACAGCAGAAGGAGGCAGGGCCAGCAGACGACCATGTTCCTCCTGAACACTCCTAATTTCTTTTGAGATGAGACCCGCCATCAGCTCTATGTTCGCTTGAACCTCCTGAGCATAGATCTGGGCAGAAACCTCATCCCCCTTCTTCTGGAATTTCTCCTTGATAGAAACCAGAACCTTTTCATAGGCTCCGATCACCTCTTTCTTACCCGCTCTCACAGCCCTCCTGACCTCATCATCCCTGTTTGAGACAAGATCTTTATTAGCTAAGATAAGCTTGTTGACCTGCGCATCAACCGTCTTCTTTGCGCTCTCGAGCGCTAGGATCTTATTACCCTTGACCTTAAGACCCAAGGAGAGATCAGCTATCTTCCCTTCACGAACCTCTAGTTGAGACATTAGCTCCCCCACCCAGGCCTGCAACTTCAGAACATCAGACATAGATTGAGTTAGAGAATTTTTGGTATCTTGAAAGGCAACCCTCACGTCTTCGAGCTCACGGGCATCATGGAAGTCCTCAAAGCGATTCTCATAGCCCACAGTAGAATGGTTGATCGTGCTAGCCAACTGAAACAACCAAATAAGCCAGAAAAAGTTAAGAGGTTAATACTTCGAGAAAATAACAAAAACAAATATGTATCCTACCTGACCAAGATGGTAAGACACATCCAGGTAGCCTGTTTTGTTCCTCAAACTGTTGATAGCTGGAAAAGGGGACCCTGACTGCTTCATGTGACACATCAGAGTGGCCAGCCCCCAGTTATCATCAAGTACTGAACCTGGACCCAAATGGGAGAAGCTCCAAGCACCCTGGCTACCCCTAGAGGAAGAGGAAGAAATCCTGGCCACTCTATCCCCAGAGCTGGAACGCACCCTCTTGGCAGAGGGACGGTTAGACCCCTGGCTACCCCTCGAAACACGAGGGCTGGCAGCATTATCCCCAGGGACCACGATTTCTTTCCCACTAGAATCTGGATGGACCATACTTGAGGCATCAACCTCCGCATCCTGCCTCTGGACAGAGGGGGCATTGTGAATTGTTGTGATTGGTATAGCCACTTGTGGAGGCTTAGAAGAGCAGTCATCAAGCATTTCTCTGATGGAGTCACGAAAGGAACCAGTAGGGACCTTATCACTTAGGCTCCCTTTTGAGTGAGAGCCGCCTGAGGTCCTCACTTGACGAGATCTAGCGTCAAGAGAACGAAAAGAGGGCTGAAGAGGCATCTTTTGGACAGTTTCAGAGGTGCTGGCTTCAGTAGAGATGTCGACAGGGGACTGATCTTGAGATACTAGATAACAAAGAAGAAAATCTTCAGTAAAAAAAAAAATAACAGAATAATAAAGCAATAGTAAATAAAAAGGGTTTTGCTACTGAGAGAGCTTACCTTCGAGTTGGTTCACAGGAATAGGTTCAGGGTACGTAATCCTGTAATCCTTGGGAAACCTGGCCTTACGGATCCTCAAAGAAGGGAAATCAGACCAATTAAGAGGTCCTTGTTTCAATCTCCTAACCAGGGCTCTAGCTATCTTGAGGGAGGCGTTCGGAGGGTCCGTAGTACCTAAAAAAAATATATGTAACCAATCAAACATTAGAAACATAACATCTGGGAAACGAAACGACAGAACGGTGAGAGCAACCCTAACTAATCAAACGAATCCAAGAGGTACGCATCGAGCGACCCTCAGGGACCGTGGAAGGGACAACTTTCACGAAGAAGAACTTTTTTCGCCAAAACTCATCATTAACAGAAAAAGAGAAAATCCCACGACCTGGGCGAGCCGCGAGGTAATAAGTACCACCGGCTCCCTTAGTAGGTTTACTCTCTTTGATCATATATAGATTGACAAAATCCTGGATACCGAATTCGATTCCCTCTTCTCTGGATCTGGTTATAAGACCCATGATTACACGAATAACAGAGGGGCAAAGCTGAGGGAGAGCTAGACCATAGCGGTCGAGTAAATCTAACAAAATTGAAGGGAGAGGAAATCGAAGATGACACTTTGAAATATATTGCTCGTGGACACAAAACCACCTTTCCGGTGCATGTTCCGGGGTCTCCAGGGGCGAAGGGACTAACATCAGACTCTTCAGAGCGCCAGCCTTCACTATCAGGTTACACATCTCCTGATCAGTAAGAGAAGAAGGCTGGTGGGGGCCAAAGACGACATCAACATGATTAGTCAAGGCAAGAGCCCTGGAGACAATCTCAGACTTGATAGCCACGGCGGCGACTCTGTCGATCATGGCAGGGTTCGTTTGTTTCCGTTTACGAGCTTCTCGTGGAGCCTTAGAGCCTCCGGCTTTGTCTTTGCCCTTGCCCATTGAAAGGAAAAGAAAAAAAGGGGTGGGAAAGAAACAACTAAGGAATTTCTAAAAGAGAGGTTTTCTTGTGGAACCACCGAGAATGAGATCAGAGGAATGCGAAAGCAGTTTTGAAAATAAAGAGAGGATACAAAACGACGAGATTAAAAGAAAATAGAAAGAAGAAGGGAGGTTACCTTGGTGATCGTGCAAGTAGCGTATGGAGATGGCAGTGATGCAGTTAATGGAGACTTTATATATCACCTCAAGTCTTTTCGAAACCAAGCATAATCCTTCAGTTCCCTTACAATTACGATCTTAGGATCTGACTCGTCTGATTCCAGCCTTTGGATCGAGGACGATTGGATATCTAATGAAGATTTGGAGAATCTTTGGCGGGATTTCTTCTGAACAAGGGGGATATGCGTCTCGGCCCATCTCTGGCGTAGGCCCAAGACGCAGGGGCAATTGTGAGGGTCGAAATCCGCAAGCCCATTAGAGAAAGGTTAGGTTGAAATCAAAGCAGAAGCCCAAATATTGAACCGACCCATTAGGGAGCTCGAGGCACAGATCTCGTTCAAAGCAGTAGCGGAAAGTAGCGAGATTGAAGGAGAGGATATCTCGATGAGGTTCCAAAGATCTCGGAAAAGGGAGCTATAAGAGGGAGCCTCCGACAATAAGAGAAGGGGTTGGTTTTTGAGAGAGAAATAGAACAATATTGTGGCCTTCGATTAATCATTCAATTATTCATCTTCTTGTAAACACTTTTTTTACGAAACGTTAATAGAAATCAATTCATCTTTTTCCTAACTTCGAATCTTAGCTCTAACGGGTTTCGGTCCCACTTTGTCCCGTGTTCAAATCTCTTCGAGTTCTTCTTAAAGTGATTGTGAGATCTAACCCTCACAATACTTAATGTATTTCCCATCCTAGAACTAGAACCCATAGACTTTTATTTTCCCTTAAACACACTCAAACTTTTTATTTTTGTTGACATCTAGAGATTTTTAGACCTT
>OVAN01016732.1:0-10414 GCA_900406275.1 Anastatica hierochuntica
ATTTATTATAAGATAATTGATCTTTAATATTTGAGATGAGATAAAAATCTACAAAATCTCAACAACCAAATATTTGTTGACACTTGTCCTATTTAAAAAAAAAGAAGAAGAAGCAATTACGTTGATAAAAAGTAAAAAAAAAAACAAAGATGAGATTATATAAATAAACTAAATTAAATCTATTAGTATTATATTGGTACCATCTTTTTTTTTGCCGATATATTGGTACCATCTATTAGTATGATTTTGCAATCATAGGCTCTGGGACATATATTACTTGACTTTCTGGCGAGTTATTAGTCAAACAAAAGAAAGAAAATAACATAAGTAAGCTAGTCTTATCTATCATATTATTGAGGTATCGTTCGTGTTTACGTTAGTAAAGTTGGCATGTAGGTTTTCTCTTTTTGTCTCTTTTCCCAACCAGCAATATAAAGAAGTGGATAGGATAAGAGGATTTAGACGACAACGCGTAAAGCCGAGTTACGCCAAGCGTCAGCAAGAGCCCCTAGTAGTCAAGTTGCAAGCATAGGCTTCAAAGAGAGGGAGTTTCACCAACTTCAAATATTATATGAAGTTGAACAAAGAGCCAAGTCGTTATTAGTGGCTTCAAAACGGAATATCGCTGCGGATGGCAAGATAGCTCTACCCATGCCATCCAGTCGATCCACAACCACTAAGATCACCCGCACTCAAGAATGCTNAAATGCTCGTATATAAAAACGGCCCATGTTAGTATTTGGCTATACATAGAGTAGTTATAAGTAAGCCTATTTCGCACATCACATAGGTCGGAGTTTGTGTAACTCCGGAAAAGGGAACTAAGCTTCAAAGGCAGACTGGACAGGAAGTCGAGCTAGTTAACCTTTTCACATGAAATGAAATGTTCGCATTTCAAACTTGCCTCTTTACCCTATTCGCTTAGTCAGGTATTCCCGTCGCGGAGGGTAGCCTCCTTTGCCGCTCTATCGATTGTTATTCTCTTAATTAGGGTAAAGCTCTAGATTGTATATGGTTATCTATGGACTTCACACGGGACCTCACTCGCCCAGTCGTTAGCGCAATAGTAGTCTCAAGTCTTTCCTTTATCACTAGTGGATGCCCGGGTAAATTATAGACAGGCTAGCTCGTGCCGGAAAAGAGCCATACAATGAATAAGGCAAGGTAAGCACCCGGAGCTTTTCCTCAAATTCAGGTTAATCTGTTGGGCGGCTTTCAATTGACCTTAGGTTTCCCCTGAGCTATAAAGCAATGAGAGCATAACTAAACCAAATCTTCGGGTGCGCCATCTCCGTCTCCAAAAAGGTTCTCTTGAAAGACATCCTATGGCATTAGTAGATTCAAAGTATAACAACTCATCGGTAGCCTATCTGCCCACTTAACTTAGGGGTGTCGGTCCCATCATACATACCTACCTTTTCCTCTTCCACCTTTCAGTCTGGTGAGTTGCACCACAAGGGAAATTGAAGTAGCCTTTTCAATATAGCTGGACGAATTCTTTCTATTGGCATTGTCCAACAGTTGCAAGTTGCATTCTTGGTGGAAGGCTAAAGAGCCAAGTACCATTTGAATTCCAGGATAATCTATAGTTTCAGTACTAGGCTCAAAGAGACCTTACTTTTCATAATAATTCTAATTCATGAGGAGGGTGACTAAGGAAGGATAAGAGATTTCTAGGTATAACTACAGTTGTTTACCTTTGATTCTAAGGTAATATCATATTGATAGTGCGCGTGCCCTTCTAGTTTGAGTGCTAATTTTCGGTTCATTTTTCTAGTAGTTGTCCTTGTCTCTTACGATCCAGCTGTAGTTTCTTTCCTTTTTCGCAAGAAAGAATACTAAGGCATTTCCAGCATTAAGCATATCTTATTTCCTTTCAGATATTTACAGTTCCAGGTATATGACATAGTTCACTCTCAGCCACCAGTGGAATTCTTTTCTTCGCCCGCCTGGTGTGATTCACTTCCCTAGCAGTCGAAACTTTCCCTACGAGCGATGCAGCNNNCTAGCAGTCGAAACTTTCCCTACGAGCGATGCAGCTGAGGAGTTCATTGGGTTCAACTCTATGGGTTTTCTTTTCTAGAGGTGGAATACCTCAAGTGATAGAAGTGAAATCACTTGGGTAAGAAGTGAGTTCTCGTAATAGCAATACCTTTGAGCCCCCCAGTTATCAATCCTTCACTCTTAAGAAAGCTTATAGGTCAAAAAAGGAGGAGTCGAGCTTGTAGCTGTAATAGTGGCATTAGATGAAAAGTCAACGAGTTGCTCTAGGAGCTCTGTATTCAATAGGAGGATCGCACTCGGGCGGCTCCAGAATCTATTGATTGAAGGAAATAATCCTACAATAACTACTACTATAGTTGCAAATGAAACAGAAAGGTAAATCAATTAATTAGCTAAGGAATCTCCTCCTATAAGGGCTTCATTCTCTTACGTCCTCAACAGCTTCTTTTTCTTTTGATTCTTAGTCCGCTAGAGCAACTAATACAGAAAAACCATTATAATTTCCCGTTGTTAGTAAATAAACTAAATCATTGACTTCAAATGGTATGCAAGCCTTCTCCATTCCTTCGTTTTCATAAGCATCCCTTTCTGCTGCTCNTGCAAGCCTTCTCCATTCCTTCGTTTTCATAAGCATCCCTTTCCGCTGCTCCTGGAACAAGAGCTACTATTTCATTTAGAGTTCTTTCATTGTAAGTAGTGGAAGGAGGGACTTGAACCCTCAACCTCAGCCTTTCGCNTTACTAATACAGCAAAACTAGTAATTGAGTCGACTATAGTAGCATTTGATGCATCACCTTCCCTATGAAACTCTTGACTTTACAGTAGTTATGGCATCCGCTTCCCTTTCTGGGTTTGATGGAGATGCTAATTATCCAATTGATGGGGAATTGACGGTCCTTTCATTGACAGTAGTTCATTCCAATGAAGAGGGAATGCTTGTAGATAGAAGAAGAGCTTTTGCAAAAACATCATTGACTTTCCTAGGAACCTCATTGACTGATGTCAAGGTTTCTGCCTCAGCAACATCTACTAGAGAAAGAACGGCAACTTTCGTTTACTGATCAACAGATTGGTACAGGTGTTGGAAGAGCTAGAGCGTATGATGCTACTGAATTCACTTCCGACCACTTTCAACTAGTAGAGAAAGTCTTTCGTTTAGAGCCGATACCGCAAAACCAACCCTCGTTTTCACCTTCCCTTCAGCCCACTCATAGCCCCGTTTAAAGGCTATTTCAGGAGAGGTCTAAATGACTCGGCTAAAAGGAGAGGTTGTGAAAAAAAACTCGACTAAAAGGAGAGGAATCCAGATGAAAGAAGGGTTGGTCTATCCGTCTATCTCCTCTTCATGCTTTGTGATGACTGATTCCTCCATCAGAGGGAATCGGAAACATACCAATTGCAGAAAGGGAGGGTATGCTAGGTAATCTTTATCACATGTCCAAACATCCGTATTAGCCGGCGGTTGGGCCAACTAATCTATTATCTTTGAGGGATGCAATAACTCGAAATAGACTAGCACGACTGGTGAATAAGAACAGGAAGGAAGAAGGACTCACGTCAGGTCGAGGTAAGCAATTATCGAGTGGAAACGAGAGGTATNAAGGTAAGAAATTATCGAGTGGAAACGAGAGGTATGAAGGTGACTCGAAGCATAGCGAGAGGTTGGATCAGGAACCGTATAATCNAGAACTGTATAATATGTGCTTAGCGAGCTTTCAATATGCGAATTGGGCAAAGACACCGGTTAAATCCAACAAACTCGCATAGCCCCGAAAATGAGCTTAGAAAAGATCTTTCTCAGGAAAACAAAAAGGGCTAGTTCCCCCTCAAATGAAAGCTTCCGTTGAGGTATGAAATACACAAATAGTCGAGCTTACCCTTTGTTGTTGTTGTTGTTGTGACTTTTCCCTAGAAAACAGACAGAAGTTGTTGTTACCCGATTAATACTAACTAACCGTTGTTGAGTAAGAAACCATTCTGAATTGATTATGTTGTTGATTCTAAATAAACAGGGGAGTTCACTACTCTTTCTAATGGGCGAGGGAATGACAACTCGTTGTTGATTACATTGAGTAATAATAGGTGAGTCACCGTCGAGTAACAAATCGGGGAATCCGCTGACCCATTGTTGATTCCGTTGGTTAAGCATCAGACAAGAAGAGGTATGAACTCTTTTAATAATGCAAAAAGTAGCAAATAATGCCCAAGACCCATAGTACCCCAATGGTTGACCTCGCTTGACGGAAGAGTATTTAGCAACACAACAAAAGAAAGCACATGTTGGTTGGTTTCACGATTGTCGAAGGCGACGTAACAACTCTTTCTTCCCTTTTGTTAACTCAATTCTTGTTGGAAGTCTACCTCGGGATATGGTAATCTCATGTCTTCGGCAAGGTAGCGTTAGCTATCCCAGGCTGTGAACTGGTTCCGATTAGTGCCTATTCCCGATCAATGGTCGAATATGTTGTCGTTCCCCTATCGGTCAAGAAATCAACTCCTCGGATAGCCTATCTTATCCCGAAACCAGAGATACTGGAGTATTTAAAGCTAGCTTGTCCGCCTGGAAACAGTCTGGCCTTCTTCTTTTCTCTTCAATTGATGTCTAACTCAAGCTTGTCCATAGAACTTGCTCCGCTAAGCGACTAGCTGCCTTCTTTCCTAAGTATGTAGCTCAAGTTTACCTTAGCTAGCGCTACCTTTTGCAAGCAAGTGAGTTACAAACTCTTTATCCTGATATATCCCTTCGGTATGAAAAGTCTTTGTTTTCATTTCTTATAATATGACTCTCGTTTGTTTGTTTAACTCAACACCATCACCTGGAGGAACCCCTGACTTGTCTGGAAGTACAAGAAGGTTGGTAGCTTTGTTAGGACTTATTTTTTTTAAAGAAAATAAGAAATATTATTATATCAATATACATAACTCGAGGTTACGAGCTCTGCTTACTTATAGCTCACTCGAACTGTAGCTCTCGTTTTCTTGTCCTATCTTGTTAAAAGAAACAAATTGAGTAACGGTTGTTCTCGGGTTAGCTTCCCTTGTCTTGGTATATGTCTTTGGTGGACTATGAAGGCGCGTAGCGGGGTTGTTCCGTTTTGTTGTTGTCAATCCTAACTGGCTCAAGCTAGTACCCACACTAAGAAGGATCGCCTTTGATAGCTCTAAGCTCCCCATCAAACAATTTCATCGAATTAAGTACAATTGTATGTGTGATAGCATCTACTAAACAAGGAATATCAATGAACCAGGTTATTGCGATTGCTCAGGATACCCTTTTGAGCTTCTAGAATCTATTTCTTAGTTCAAGATCCCTCTGACTAATACTAACTAGAATCAAATCATTAGTGAAGGTAAACAGCCAGAGCTAGAACCACAATGTGAATGAAAAGGCATAGTATACCTTCTTCCCTGGGATTCCTGGAAAACCGGGAAAGTAGGGCATCATATAGACAAGCAGGACTAAAGAAAGGATCTTTGACTTTCCTAACGAGCAGAAATCGATCGTACATTTTACCAACTTCCATTTCAATAGCTGCCAGAGAGAAGTCAAGTGAGAATATAGGTATTGCGTTGGTCTGGGAAAGCCCTCCCTAGGGACCAGGGAAGCTTCGTGGCATTTATCCTACTATGTTGCCAGGGAGGATAGCTCCTTCATTGTCGAAAGGTGCTTCTGTGACCAATCCAATGTTGGTGCCATTTTGAGCTTGGAGGAATGGTAGCTGCTTCTCCAAAGCTCACACGGTGTGCCTTCCCCAAGGAGAAAGTTCCTTCTCTGATAAATAGGAAATTTAACCTCAGAACAAAAGCTTTTCGATACGTGTGCGGAATCGAGCTTTCAGTCGAGATTGATCCTCATCAACTAGTTAATGAGACTGATCCTCTCCTTTCAGTCGAGTGACTTCGCCCCTCTCGTTTCACTCGAATTATCTTATACCTCTCGCAAGAAATGCTCGAGTTCCTGCGGACCTCTCCTTTTAGTCGAGTATGTGCTCTATTCAGTAATACGGGATGCCCCTGCATAACTTCTTGAAGGATTTCCCAGACAATCGGCTTTTTTGAATGCTTTTTGCCCCAATCCAATGAGTTGGCTTACTTTAGTTCCAGTGAAGATAGGTTCTTTGGCCAAAAGAGAGAGGGTAACCTCAATAACTACAGGAATGGCTCGTGAGCAAGGTTATGCCCCTTCTGCTTTCAAGTGGAAAAATCAGTGCAACCAAGGATAAGAACTAGTATTCATACTACCTGCTGGAAAACGGCCTAAGGCTGACTGAGATCCCTAACAACCATGGCTAACATCCCTACTTGAGTGAGAAAAGACGTTCTGTGGCTTACCGGCCTTAGAGGAATGTAGGGTATATCGCATTTCATTTCCTAGTAATACCTGATACTACAACAAGTTCTCCAATGNTAATGAGGCGTGTTCAAATCCTTTCAGAAAGAAGCAGCTCTACCCCCCCCCCCCCCAACACCTGAGGGAACGGAACTAAGAACGACAGAAAGCTCTGACAAAGCCATTCAGAGTCAGAGGCGGACAATTGAGGACACTATAAAGACAAAGACTAGCTATAGGGTTAGTTGACCTCTTCCTACCCCATTATTACTTCTTCGATTACTTCTTTCTTCCTATGTGTGGTATGCCCCCATCTTCTTAAGGAGGTCTTTCTCACAGGACGGAGATAGGTTATGCAATTATGACTTATTCAAGAGGTCCTATTTTTTTGTAGAGAATCATTGTGTATTCTATTGATATAGAATCTTTGTGCAACGACTCCTACGAATATACCTAACTAGTCCATCCATTTTGATAAGATTTTGCTGTTGCCGCTTCAAACACTCGAACACCTCTATACTTACCGATCCACTCTTCTCCTTCACTGTCTTCCCTAGCATCTATGTTAGCCGCTTTTTTTAAGCACAACAACTATGTACCGTACCAAGATATTCTCATTTCGTTCCTACTGGGCACTTAAATCAAAACTCGCAACAAAACGAGGTGCCAGCCTAGACAGCCGATGGATGGGGCCTTCTTGATAAAAGGTACCATTTTGAGGAAGATGACGGAAAACCTTGGTAACATTGATTGATGACCAATGTTACATATCTATGTTATTAGTTTAATATTTTTTACAACCACCAATTAATTGGAAACATATTCATTAAGCAAACAAAGTGGTCCACGAATATTTATATTTTATAGTATATTTATATTTTATAGTAACAACGCGCGCAAATTAATAGGGAACGTATTCTCATAACCTTTTTCACCAAACTCCTCCTCAGTCTGTCAATTTTTTTTTGTCAATAATAATTTATTGAATGAAAGAAAGATGATACACTGTAGTGGCCTATGAAGGGCATGTAACAGACTAACTTCTACAGACCAATGAGACATGAATAAACTTGATAATCTGAATAAGGTTATACATTGTGATTATTAAAACAAAACAAAGCTGAGTAGATGCTACATCTTATAGAGTAATACTACTAAAGAAACTAGAACCAAGTAATCCTGTAACTTGTCTCTTCTCTCCTAGCTTCCTTAGCCAATGAATCTGCTTTTTCATTTTCACACCTCTTGATGTAGCAGTACTTAAACTGTGGAGATTTAAGTGATAGGTTCAAAATATCTTCAATATATGTATTAATTCCACAGATAAAAGGACCTTCATTAAGCACTAATGTCTCTGATATGGCTCTTTGGATCGTGGAATATAACAATTTATTATCACCTTTGAAGATAACATTCTCAAAGCTCAGCTTTGTCATTTGTGATACGGCTTCTCTTAATGCATAAGCTTCTGATTCCAACACACTCTCAATGGGATCTATAGAAGCTTTACCTTGTATCAATTTTCTTCCATTTGGAGATGTTAGCAACCAACTAATACCTGCCTTATCACTTTTAGAAACCCAGGATGCATCTACATAACAAATGAGAGCAGATGAATCAGAATGAGCTTCCAATTGTTTGTTTGATATATCTTTCAAACAAACCGTAAGGCTGTTGGTTTCTATATCTGGATTAGCCTCTACTCTAATATTTGGCCTATGAGTATCAATCCAATCCTCAGTATCTTTTAAAGCCTTTCCTATAATTTCTGGAATAAGAGTTCTGATATTCCGGAAAATCAGATGATTCCTAGATTTCCATAATCTCCACCCTATATTGGCTGCTAGATTAAACTTAACATCCTGATCTTCTCCTATCGATTTCAAAACCCATTCCATGTTTTGATATAGATTCATAGAAAGAATTTGTTCACCTGAGGGGGATTGGATTGGAGAAAGTTGCCATATCTCTCTAGCAACTCTACAATGAAACAAGATATGAAGGATAGTCTCATCTTCCTCTCCACATACTGCACAAGTTTCATCTACTTTGAGTCCCCTTTTATTTAGAGCTGAATTTACAGGGAATCCATTATTAGCTATCCTCCACCAGAAGTGCTGAACCTTAGGCATGTTGGGAAGCTTCCAAATACTCCTGAAATTAAAGTCTGGCTGATGATTATGTGGAGCATGATTATTGTGACAAAAATTGTAACCCGACTTAACCGTGTAAGCTCCTTTTTTTGAATATGTCCACTCAATGCAATCCTTTTGATTAGTAAGTCCAACTCTTAATCTTTTAGCAAGGTTTGTGTCTTGCGAATTCAGTAAAATATTTAGCTTCTCTTCATTACAAACTCTTGATGGAAGAGTAAGAAGTTCACTCACCTTTGTTTCATCCTCAGGTCTTCCCATTGGTGGATTCGCTGGCCTAGGAGGTTCTGTAGGTAGCCAATTGTCCTTATAGATGCGTATACTAGAACCATTCCCGATTTTCCACCTAATGCCTCTTGATATAATCTGTTTAGCTTGTTGAAAACCTTTCCAAGCAAAAGATGGTCTGGTTCCTATATTTGCATCCAATATTGAACACTTAGGAAAATATTTTGACTTGTATACTCTTTCTAAAAGGGAATCTGGATATCTTAAAATCCTCCAGATTTGTTTGGCTACTAAAGCTCTGTTAAAATGCAATAAGTCTCTGAAGCCCAACCCGCCTATTGCCTTAGCCTTAGTTATTTGTCCCAAGATATCCAAGGGATTTTATACTTCTCTTTTGTTACTCTCCACCAGTAGTTTCTTATGATGGATGTCATCTGCCTTAACAACTTCTTGGGTAGAAGGAAGGTTTGCATTGCATAATTAGGTATGGCTGTAGCTACTGATTTAATTAGCACTTCCTTTCCAGCAAATGACAACATCTTTGTGAACCAATTTTCTATTCTCCCCTCTATCCTATCCTTAAGAAAATTGAAAGCATGTGAGGGATTTTTACTAACAACCTCTGGCAAACCTAAGTACTTCCCAGTCCCTCCTAACTTAGTAATAGCTGTTAATGATTTGATCTTCCCCTGAGTTTCAATAGGTGTATTCTTTGCAAAGATTAGCGCAGACTTAGAAATGTTTACCTTTTGCCTAGAGATTCTACCATAAGCCTCAAATGCTTGTAGTAGCGTCTTGCATTCTTCCTCAGTAGCCTTGCAAAATACCAAAGAATCATCAGCAAAAAGAAGATGCGTTATCGCAGGACCACTTCTGTTTGCTTTAAAACCATGTACTAGACCCCTTCTCTTCAGACTATGAAGCAGAGTAGATAACCCCTTTGTGCATAGGATATAAAGATAGGGAGATATAGGATCACCCTGCCTTATTCCTCTAGAAGGTATGATAGTACCCACTGGCTGCCCATTGACTAAAACAGAATATGTTGCAGACTTAACACATGCCATGACCCATCTAATCCATTGCTCAGCAAATCCTAGAGACCTTAGAATGTATTCAATAAAATTCCACTCTAGTTTATCAAAAGCTTTAGCAATGTCCAATTTAAGAGCAATGAATTTATGAGATCTATTTCTTGTTAATAAGCTGTGGATCATCTCATATGAAATTAGGACACTGTCAGTTATTAGTCTATTAGATATAAAAGCAGTTTGATTCTCAGACACAATGTCCTGTAACCAGGGTTTCAATCTTTCTGCAAGTATCTTGGATATGACCTTATAACTAATATTACACAAACTGATTGGCCTAAAATCTTTAACATCCTTAGGGTCTTCTACTTTAGGTATTAAGCAAATGTTGGTTCTGTTCACTGCTGGATTAAGCTGACCAGTTTTAAAGAAGTTTAAAATAAAACTTACAAAGCCTTTCCCAACAACTGGCCAATGATGTTGATAAAATCCAGCATTCATTCCATCAGGTCCTGGCGCCTTATCAGGATTCATCATCTTCAGAGCCTGAATAATCTCTACCTCTGTAACTGGCTTGATTAAGGATTGATTCATTTCCTCCTTAACTTTCGGCGTGATTGATATTATCGTATTTTCTCGTTTTAAGAGTAGACTTTAGAAGAATTTTC
>OVAN01016733.1:0-10413 GCA_900406275.1 Anastatica hierochuntica
ATAAATTTAAAACTTGAAGTTAATCACTAGCGAAATCTAGCCTCATCAGCTTCACAAAGCAACAGACTTCATAATCATCGAAGAAGGGATGAAGGTCCTAACGCAGAAGCATAAGCCGTCGAAGGCGTCCTCGAGAGATTCTGTCCCGGAACAGAAATCGAAGAAGAAGACTCCCCGAAACAACAAGTATGTCCACCACGAGGGAGAAGACCTCCGAGGTGCGCACAACTATNGGGGAATACCTGGATGCGGAACGCAACGTACGATGAGAAGGCCTTCTGCGAGTTTCGTCAGACAAAAGGCCACTCCACTGCGAATTGCAAAGTTCTCGAAGCGAGACTTGCGGCAAAACTGCTCGCAGGGGAACTCTCGGGTACTCCAACCTTCTTGCATATCCTACCCACTAACTCCAACCTTCTTGCATATCCTACCCACTAACTCTGCATAAGTTATGTCGGCCATAAATGATGCCTTAAATGATATACCATACGATTTTTCGCTATTTTATTGATGTCATTCAAAGCCACCTTCTGACTTCGTATAATGTCCTCCATAATCAAAATATATGTTTATGGAAAGACTACTCATTGTCTCCTGCAAAATTAATAAAAACAACATCATTGCTCTCAGCTCTACANAATGATGCCTTAAATGATATACCATACGATTTTTCGCTATTTTATTGATGTCATTCAAAGCCACCTTCTGACTTCGTATAATGTCCTCCATAATCAAAATATATGTTTATGGAAAGACTACTCATTGTCTCCTGCAAAATTAATAAAAACAACATCATTGCTCTCAGCTCTACATAGGTTTTTCAAANGTAGATATTTCATACCAAATTTTTCCAGGTGTGACATATTTGGTTACAGGTCATTAGATAATTCTTACCAAATTTTTCTACGTTTGACATATTTGGTTACAGATCAATAGATAGTTTTTACCAAGTTTTTTCAGGTTTGACATATTTGGTTACAAGTCAATAGATACTTTTTACCAAATTTTACCATGTTTACAAGTTCTCAACTATCCAAATTTCACTAGTTCTCTCCAAGTTTCACTAAACACAGACTTATTTACATATGATTCATACGATTTAATCGCATTCACCCGACAATACTTTCCAATTCAACTTGCTATTCGAACTAAACACCAAGCCCAGTTTATCCGCTCCATTAATTCCGATTTTAAACCTCACATTGCACAAATCGATTTTCTTTTTTTCACTCAATTAAGCACAAATTCACTCAATTAACTTCTATATACCTAATAGAACACGAACTAACCTTGATTTACAAGCTTGGACTTCAAAGGCAGAGGAATGAATGCAAGATTTTTCGATTTTAGTAGAATTTAAAATTTGAAGCTAAGCTTCAATGGCGGAGCCGACGACGACGTCGAAGAAGAGAGAGAGGGATGAGATGATTGGATGATTTTAGAGTGTTTTCATTGGTTGTTTTTTTCCATTTAATTATTTGTTTGTATTAAAATATGAAGGGCAATATTGGATTTGCACAAACTTAGTAAGAGTAAGGAGTAATCTAGATTAAGTGAGAGTATGAGAGATCACTTTATACTCACTAAGAGTATTCTAGATTATCACCCCCCAGAGATGCTATACGATTTGGTTTGACGCAGTAAACTGGGATTGAATAATTGGAAAATATCCGTATAAAACCGGACACAACCCGGTTCGTGAACGTTTGAGTATTCTTCCAATTTTTCTTTGACTAAATTAACACAAAAACATTAGTTAACCCAAAAAGAAGACAAATTCATACTATAAACACATCAACATTTTTATGTCATGAGAAGTTGATACATCATTAAAAATTTAATTTAAAAACAAATCAAACATTTTATTTTTACACATAAGTGTTTTAGTATTCAAAATTAATTTAATTTCATATATTTCTTCACCTACATTAATAATTTAATATATTATGGACATACACAATAAATAATACAAATTAAAAAAATATTAATAATTTTCTTAATCGGGTTGGTTTAACAAATGTTTTTTATATTTTATTAGATTTTATTTTGATATGTATATAATTGTCACATATATTTATGTAATGCTTATAATTAATATTATATAATTTTTTAGCAAGTAACATTTGTGTATGTTATTCATATATTTATATAGTTTGACATTGATAATAAAGTTACACCTAGAATAATGTACATAAATATGCTCGAAGTCAATAGGATGATTAACATGAATTTTTTTTTGAAAGGTGCTTGTGTTATGTTTGAAATTTTCGCATGATCCTCCATTTGATCGTATGTTTGTTCTTTTGAGTATAATAGGTATCATAATCTCTTAGGTTTTAAGTTTTTTTGATATGTCATAGGAAAAATTATTTATTTTTAAATATTTAAATAAGATATAGTAATAGTTATTGAAATATAAAAAAGTGATTCATTTTTAAAATATGATGAAAGTATAAAAATTGAAGTTTTAAGACAATTCTTTTCTTTATAACTGGTGAACGAGTTCAAATAACGTAGAGCTCAAAAGGTATTATCACCGAATATAAACTAACAAACTAAGCAACCATTAAATTTATGGTTAGTAATTTAAGTTGGTTTGTTCTGAATAAATTTGTTGATGAGTGTACGAATATCTTAAAAGCATATTATCTTTTTTTCAATGTTAATGTGTTTACCACTTAGTTGTAAAAATACCAAATGAATATTTGAATTCATGCTTCTTTTTGCTTTAGAAATATTTTGGAGAATTTTTTTTTCAAATTATCTTAGTGCTTTTGCGACGAATTAGGAAAAGTAATAAGTTTCGTTCTACAATGGTACATATAAGTTTAGATATAATATTTTCTTTATATATTGAAATTAAATTTTGTGTACCAATAAAATATGAAAAATAAAGTAAAAATACTTATATATAAAATTTTATCCGTATGCAGTTTCACTTTTAACAATCACTATGTATTTAACTAATTAACATACTAATATTAAAAAAAATGATTATAAGATAATTAAAAATAAAATAAAAAATATGTATCATAAAAATATCGCGAGGTAGCGCGAATATCTACCTAAAATATTTAATAAAGAATATAACCATGGGATTGATTAAAAAAGACAGACTTTAAAAAAACAAAACTATTTAATTAAATAGCAAAACTTTGGGCTGTCATTCCATTATCCAATCTCATATTTATTTTGTTTTAGTGTTTTGATATAAATATTAATAAATTTTAAATGGTTGTTAAAAATGTATTTTGATGCATCTCTATATTATTATTTTTTGTCAACTCTATATGAGTATTTAGAAAGTACATTTAAGAGAATACCCTTAAATTATAAAAAAATTACATCAAATGCCAAAAGAAAAAAAATATAAAAACTCATTAAAGATATCCTAGGTTTTTAAAAAATATCAATAAATCTATAGTTAAACAAATCAAATAAATTATGTAACCATATCTTATCAAGATTATCTTAATATCTTTTTTTTAACATCCATCAAAATAAATATTATCTTCTGAATAAGTAAATGAATCTTAAAAATGATTTAATCTCTTATAATTATTATTTTTTAAATAATCTTAAATAAAATATATTTAAACTAAACAATATACTTTAGTTATATAATATTAATATATAATTAATTATTTAAAAAATAAATAAAATTCCAAATATTTTATATTTTGGTAACATATAAAAAGCAAAAAAAAAAAAGAACACAAAACATTATTGTCTTTAGGACCATGTTAAAGATAATTATTTCTAAAACATACTTTTAATTTTTTTTCGTCTAAAGAAACAATAGAGTTTAAAAGTTCCAGAAAGAAACAAAACAGACCAAGGGCAGTAGAAACAGAGTACTAAACAAAAAACGAAACTTGACGCATACGTCACCGAAACCAATCACATAAACTAGATGCTTCTTTGACACTAGGAGGGTGTCTACATTAAAATAGCCCTTCTCTCCTTATCAAATAGTTATTTTAACCAAGTCAGCAGTCCTCTTGCAATATAAGACTGAGCCCTTCTATCATTAGTCACACTTTGAGCTATCTTCATTGCCCCAAGATTCCTTGTTGGTTCTTCATAAAACAGAAACCATTCCGATTTGTTCACAGTAAAGTGAAGTAAGTTTGCAATAGCACGCAACCAAGCAGACCATTCCAAAGGCTTATACATAGCTTTAATAAGATCAAAACTAGATGAAACGAAAATAACCTTTTCAAAGCGCATATTCTTTATCCTCTCTGAAGCCCATTCCTAACTCTTTATATGCGCCTCTACGATCGAGTGAATATCAACGAAGCTACATCTATTGTGAAGGAGAACTTCTCCATTATGATCTCTTAAAATCCATGAAGCACCTGAAACTCTGAGGTTTTTGGTGTAAGCAAAACTATATTGTGTTTTAAGACACCTTCACTTGGACTCTCCCAACGCCTTACTCTTACCGTGTCTGAATTCTTTGACGGATGCATAACTTCTAATATTTGAGCGTGAAGCCAGAGCTTTAAATCATCGTAAGCCTTATCACAGCTCTCCTTCGCATTGAAAACAATACTGTCAAACACCTTCTTATTTCGATTTTTCCATATTCTGAAAAGAATCCACAGAGCAATATGTCTCTTCTCTTCCGGAAGGTCCTTCTTATTAGCCAAATCCAAGACAAAACATAAGTTCGCAAAGATGGAGAAACCAAAACCTGTAAATGGTAATGGTATCTCGGATAAAGCCCGTACTTGACGAGATAAGGGACAAAGAGAAAATGATTGATTGACTCCTCATCATGGTCGCATAACATACATCCCTCTTGCACTACTAATTTTTCTTGCCTAAAGTTGAGCTGTCTCCGGTAATGCTTATTTTAGATCTGAGCATTTCTGAACTGGCGGCCGGCGGCTCCTAAAATGTCATCGTCCATTTGAGCTTCATTTTTCATCTGGTATTAGTGTTTAGTTTTGCTTTGGGTGATGTTGGTTTCTTCAAGGCACACATCAACATGTTCTCTAATTGTTGGGCTCTGCTTGGTAATTTTTCGATTTTGAGGAGTTGTGCTTTCCCATCGGTTGGATCTATCAGGTTTCTCATTATGGGAATGGAGCCTTTGGCTCTTTAGCATCTTGCCAAAGGTGGTTGTATGCAAAACCAGTTTGTCTTCGTCTACCCGGTTGTAGATTTCTCATTTGGGCGTGACTTCTTTCTTGTTGAAGCAATATAATGACGGTGGGTGCTCGTGGCTTCGCGGTTGTGGAGCAATATAAAGAGCGTTTCTACCAACCAAATAAATTTGGCGAGGTGCTAAATTCTCAATTTTGGTTCCGCTCTCGTTTTGCTTACCATGTTGGAGTTTTATGGTATTAGTTCTAGATATGACTTTTGTTGTGTCTTTTCCCGTTTGCTTAACTCTATTAGGTTCTTCCTGACTCCGGGAGTGTTCTCATAAATCCGTCGGCTTTTGGCTCCAGAAAAGGTGTGTCATTTGCCGGCTTAAATTCATATCTTGCATACTTTTAAAGTTTTATCAAAAATCATAAATGACAAAAAAACCAAATAGCGGATACTAATGCATTTTTATTTATAATGATCTACTATAAATTTTTAAGAAATATATATATGAGTTTTAAAAATTTTAATATATGAGATGTAGGAAAAAATTTCTATGTTGTCTATTACAAAATCTTTATTCCAAATATAAATTTTAAATAAAATCAGAATTTAAAAATAATGTTTACTGTTAGATGGTATGATATATATAGAATATAAAATATATTTTTTACTTATGAGCATCTACTTATATTAAAAAAAATATATTGTTTTTTTTAGAAATTTAATTGAAGACATACTCATAAATAATCTGTATTTGTTTCAACAGGATCAAATAACTTTGTGTTGGTTACTTGGCTAATTGGTGTGGAAAGGAGAAAATTATTATATTATACAAATTGCTTCCTCTGTTTTAAAATAAGTGAAGTTTTTGCTAACAAAAAAAAAAGAATGAGAAGTTTTATATCAAAAAAATTGTTTGATAATTAATAAGTGATGTTTTCACTTATGAATGCAAAATTAATCAATTTTTTATTGGTAATGATT
This sequence comes from Anastatica hierochuntica, assembly GCA_900406275.1. Lineage (NCBI taxonomy): Eukaryota > Viridiplantae > Streptophyta > Magnoliopsida > Brassicales > Brassicaceae > Anastatica > Anastatica hierochuntica. The sequence continues at coordinate 6,088 of OVAN01016733.1, forward strand.
ATTTATATTTTAAAATATAATTTATGATTTATTGTATTGTTTTCATTTGATAATAAATTTATGTAAACAAGAAACACTGTATTGAAGTTTTTATTTTCTTAATTTGTGTATATTTTCCTTAAACATCATGTGTTTTATGTATTATTGTTTCTAATAGTATTTCTATTTATTGTTTTATTTGAAACAGAACTATGATTTTTTTCTTTTATTTATTAAATGATTAACAAATTGCGTGATTAATTGAGTTTTTCAAGAATTTACTAAAATAATAATCATTTTCAGTTTTTTTTCTTGGTCTTTGCTTATATGGTGTTTAATTTTATTTTTGACACAAAAAGGGTATTATATTTCTCAAAGTCAAGGTGGTGTAGCAAGCCACACCGGAATAGAATAACCGACAAAAAAAAAGATTCGTGATACTGTCTTGCTAAACGAGTTAAAGCGTCTGCTTTGGAATTTGAACTTCGTGGAATGTATGAGATCTTGAAATGTGGAAGCAAAATCATTTCCCTCTCGAAATCCTTCTGCCATAAAATTCAGCCACTCATTGAGACTGTTAATCATACGAATAACATCTTAACTATATGTGCTAAATTCCTGGATCTCATAATGGTCGTGCAAACTCTGCTTAGCCCAAATCAGTGCTTCAAGATCTGAGTGGAGAGGCGATATACACCGAATCTGGTTCCTGGAACCCATCAAACTATATCTTCCAGGACTCATCCACTAGAAAAATATTACGCAAGCATACGACTTGTGTTTGTGTACTGCACACATCATAGGCCACATTCATCTCCTCCTTGTTCGCCGCCTCCCATGCCCGCCACTCATAATTAGCACGGCGAACAATATCGAGTGGCTACCTTGAGATTCCTTTGAAAAGTTTCTCATTTGGAACTTCCCAAATAAACCAAAGGATCCTGGGATAGGACTCATGGCCATTCATACTAAGAGCATCTTTTCTCCAGAATAAATACTCCATGTTACCGTAGATAGTCGACCGAAAAAGCACTTGGGACCATCAAAGACGGGGCCAAAGCCTATGTCTGAAGCGCTGGTGGACACTAAAAGAAAGCATGAGTAACGGTCTCATCCGAGGCCCCACATCACGGTCCCCACTAGGTTATGAGTCATATCAACGTAGCCAGAAAATATTTTCCATATAAGATGACGAATCTCATGTGGAGCATTAACCTCCTATGTATAGTTTCTTAAGGTATTCAGACTTGGTTCCAAATAGCCCGTCTCCTCTGCCAAAATATGTAATTCCCATGCAATCCTATAGCCAGATCGTACTATATATTGATCAGACTTAGTATATTGCCAACAAAATTCATATGTATGGAATGATTGTGCTATAGTAAACTCATGATTAGGGGAATATCATCTGGATCTATATAATGTTTCGATTTCCATAAATTCCACTGCTTTGATGTCTGATCAATAAAGTCACTTGCGACCATCAATGGATGCACCACATGTCTTCTTGGCCTTGCCGACCGAGCTGATCGCGTTGGAATCCACAGATCTTCCCATACTCTGATAGTAAGACCAAACAATATCTTCTGTCTAATCTCATGAAGAAGAATTGACTTTGTGGACATAATACTCCTCCACCCATAGGACGAACTATCCATAGAAAATTCTCGCAGCGGCGTACTATAACGATAATATCGCCCCCGGAGAACCCGTTCTAACAAAGACTGTGGATATCGAAGTAGGCACCATAGTTACTTAGCCAGAAGGGCTAAATTAAACTTATGAAGGGTTCGAACCCCCAGTCCACCTTCCACTTTTGAGAAAATAACCGTAGTATATCAAATCTTATTGCGATACTATATGAAATAGTATAACTACTATATCTTATTTTTTTCCTTCAAAGGAGAACAATTTTTTCAACATTATATATGCTTATGTGTTTATATGAACTTTGATTTTACTTTTTTGGGGTTTTTATTTCTTTATTGAATCGAGTAATGTGACTATTCAAAATAATACTTCTATATCATGCATATTTTGTGATTTACGATTAATATATATATATATATATATATAATTTCAAAAATTCAAAATATATAGAATGTTACAAAAATTTGAACTTTTTCTGTATAGTTACAATTTTAATTCAATATATATAAAAGCTATAGATTAAGTTTAAATTTGTGTATCGTTAAAAAATAAAAAAAAACCCAAAAAATATATCGCTCAAAACTAAGGGCAAAATGGTCATATTATGTGCTAAAAAATGATAATATTTTAATTAATAAATATGATATGTTATATTATTAAATATAAGTTTATTTGTTATATGGCAAATTCACCCAATAATTAGTTGCATTATCTCAAACACATGTTCAACTACAAGCAAAGGAGCTTCGCTACACGAAATTAATTAAGTTAAGCCATTTATTTTAGATAATTACATCATTTTTTGATTGATATAAATTAATTAATATCATTTATCTATACTATTATTAAATGAGAAGATCACTAACCGTGTAAAAATGATGGTTATTAAATGATAAAATTTTTATTACATATGCATGTGTGAGAAATTTGTGTTTTATGTTTTGAATACATGTTTACACATCAGCGAGATGAAGGGATCGATTCCACAAGTCTTGAATAAGATTGACGCGTTTCCACATCAAGTATTAATTGTTTTCTTGTAACTTTGCTTTAGAGATGCTTTGTTTAGAGATCATAGATTGTTTTCAACGGAATCGAAATATGAGTCATTAAAGTGTGAAAAAGTTCTCATGTTTTGTCAGATGTTTACTAGAAAAATTTTGCACACCAGTTGTTAGACAAAATTTCACTGAGAAGACACCAAATGCATCAAAAGAAGAAAAGGATTTTGGCTTCTAAAACTTGGATGTTCAAATATAAAACCTAGAAGAGGCCGAGAGTTAGACCACAATTTAATCACTCCACTTTAATGATAAGAAAGTACAACAACTACAACGCTTCATTTTCTGGTGGAAAAAGCGTTGAAACGAATTCAATCATTGCTTTTGGGTGTGCTAATCAAAAGGAATCGACTCCCATATCAAATCATCATTTATCATCTAATTAAATTTTTTTAAACTAATTTAGGTTTAATCACAGATTGGCAATACTCAGAAATGTAAGAAAACCTATTTAATTTTGTATTGAAAACTGAAATTTTTTTTTAATTGAAACAAAAAATATTGACTATTCTAAATTGAAATGGAGGAAATATTTTATATACTCCGTCAACCTGATTTTATACTTCGATCTTCAAAAATTAGGCGTACACAACATGTATAAATTTTTTTGAATAATAATTTCTTCCTGTTTCTTTTCTTTGCATTTACAACTTATTTGGTATGACAAATTCTGTTTCATAACTCAACTATTGTTATCTTTGTATAAATTAATTTTACTTATTTACAATATAATTTAGTTACTCCATTTTATAAAAAGTAAATCATATAAAAAGAATTGAGGATAAAAATTCTAAATGCGAATTTGGCTTGCTTATTCTTTCGTAAGAATATGTGCGTCAAACTTTTTAAGTCTTTTTATGATATCAGTACACAAATATACTAACTGAAAGGGAGAATAAGACTTTTTCCTTTGCATACATCTCTTTGAGACTTAGAAACTTATTAAAAGATCCTGAGAACCTTCAATTATGTCCTTTCATTTAGTAATATTTTAGGTCTGAATTTGGTTATATGTTACTTTCGCTTCGTGCGGATTAGGTTATATGATATTTTCTTATAAATAGTGAAGTTTTAGTTTTTGGTTTGACAATACTGTTTTGATTATTTTAAGTTGAATTTGTTTTGTTGTGATATGTATCTTATATAATATTGTTTTTATTTAGCCGGTAAATGGGTTGTAGTAGCACTTTTGTAATATATTATACAATTTATTTTGAAGTTGTTCATTTGTTGACACATCACTCTTCGTTAACACAAGTGGTTCCGATCACACATACACCCTGGTGCATGTCAACGACATTTTCATCACCGGAGACAATCCTCGTTGTGTTCAACAAGTACTTTAGTCCCTGACTAAAAATTTTCAATCAAGAACCCTACAAACTTACATTACTTCGTTGGCATTGAAGTAATAAGAAGCTCTTAGGGCTTTCATCTCATGCAACAAAAATATATCGTAGATCTTTTCACCAAGACAAACATGACAGACGAGAAGCCGGTCTCTACCCCGATGCAAATGTCTCCGAAGTTGACCTTAAACGGTGGCACTCTGATGTACATACAAGTTCATGCATATTTTAGTGTATTTTAGCTTAATTTTCATTCATATTTAGGTTGTAAATAAGCATATTAGCTT
>OVAN01016734.1:0-10412 GCA_900406275.1 Anastatica hierochuntica
CAACCTGAGAATTGTTCTCAAACAGGAAAAGAAAGAATATGTCCTAGAAAAAGAGCTTCCGGAAAAGCCTACGTCAAATGTTTCTCATGCAGAAAGGAATGCTTGGGATAAGCATGTCAATGATAGGGTTGATGTGTGTTGTCTTATGTTGGCTACCATGAACTCAGACTTGCAAAAGCAATATGAGAACGTGGAGTCATCGGTAGACATGATAGCTAGTCTGAAAGGGATGTTTCAGGAACAAGCACGAACTAAGAGATATAAAATGGTTAAATCTCTCATTGAATGCAAGTTGTCACATGATAATCCAGTTAGCCCATATATCATAAAGATGATGAGTTATATCGATAACTTGGCAAAACTGGATAGCCCTATAAGTGAAGAGTTGGCTACTGACATAATCTTGTAGTCATTGTCGTCAAGTTATGATCAGTTTGTTATGAACTATAACATGAACAACTTGACGAAGACTTTTTATGAGTTGCATGGGATGCTTAAAATTGTTGAGCCAAACATCAAGAAGGAAAATCCTAATGTCCTGATGGTGCAAAAGGGTAATAAGTTTAAGAAACATGGTAAAAGCAAAGGATATGGTATGACGGGTTGGATTGAGAAATCTGACAAGTCTGAAAATTTCCAAAAGTCTAAACTTGGTCCTTCTGGTTATGAAAAGTGTCATTATTGTAATGGTACTGGGCATTCGAAGAGAAACTGCAAGGAGTACTTGGAGGAGCTGAAAAAGAAGAGTTATGAGTCTTCTTCTCCAGGTAAAATGTTGTAGAAGTAAATGTTACTAAGTTAATTCTACTCTTTGGATATTGGATACCAGTTGTGGGACTCACGTTTATGAAACTGTGCAGAACCCCAACAGAAGTAGAGCTATGGTGAAAGATAAAATAGACCTACCAAGGAATTGAGCAAGAGTTGCTAGATTAATTGTAGGAATATTTTATTTTTTCCTGTAATACTGGTTGTAAAATTAAAGGGTTTTTCTTTATCAATTTATTATGAGTAAGACTATTATTTTCTTTAAATTTGGATTTGGAAGAATTTGATATTTAATCAAAATAAGTTTAATTTATTGTGATAAAATGTATGATAAAGTCTCATTAGAGAATGAGATTTATGTTTTAAGCCAGAGTATAAACATCTATCACATTTGAACATGGAGTTTAATTCCTATGACTGAAATATAACTTTTATTTTGGCTTTGTCATTTGGACCGTGTAAATGAGATATTTGAAAAATTCATAGCGATGAAATTTTTTAAACTCATTTGATTTAGAATCTAATGAGTTATGTACTCTTAGTTCACCAGAAAATGACTAACGCTCTATTACTAAGATGAGTGAAAGAACTAGTGATTTGTTAGACCTTATACATAGAGATGTATAAGAACTAATGATTTTAAAAGTCAAATAAAGTTACCAACTCATTAATGGTTATGTTTACATGATAATTCACTTACCCGGTTCTTTGAAATGTTCAAAGAATTCAATGATGAAGTAAAGAATAAATTGTTTGTTACTTGGAAAAATTCTTTTCTATAAAAAAAAAGAAAGTTTCTAAAGGACTGATGGGAGTAAGATTTTACGGTTTCCTAATAAACCTCTTGAGTGATCTAAGTATGAAAGTCATATTAGATTCTACAAGATAAGATCTTGGATTTATTGGGAGCTATGTTTCCGAAATTGATGTTCAGGTAAACATAGATTTTCTATGTTTGAAGTAATGAAATTAGTTTCATGCATTATTTGAGTATTGGATAATCAAATACTAGTCCCAAAATAATTTATATCGTTCTTATATGTCATCAAGTACGTGACTTGATCATGAAACCCTATAAGTGATAAATGACATAAATTATTGAAGTCCATACTCAGGTTATTAACCAGAGACATTAATGACTATGAATGACTAGTATGTGAGGAGACTGATGACTAAGTTTCATGGAGTCATTGATATGTCTTATTAATGTCAATCACATAGATAGATGTGTTAGAGAACACAATATCGGACTAGCCTGCTATGGGAACTCTACAAGATTGTTATATGGATGTCATTAGAGTTTCTCATTACAACTATAGAGTATAATTCTTTGACCTGAGTTCATCATGTTTTCTTATACATGGATTAATCCACTTTGAATTTACCGAACGTCAACCGTAAAAGGTGATTATAAAGGCATTGATTGGATGTACCCGGAAGTGTCTAAGGAACATGGATTGAACAAGAGGGGATTTGTCCCACCTACATAACGGGAAAGATATCTCTAGGCCTATCGAAAATTTGATATTGAGAAATGCATGGCCGTGCTCAAACGAGATGAATGTCAAATGATCAGTACAAGTGGGAGATTGTTAGGAATGTTCTTAAATAATTTGTACTTTACTCTAAAGAAAGTTGTAATGTCGAGGTTCGACAAACCGGAAAATATTAGGTGGTTATAATGTTTTGCTAGAGACCGCTTATAATCTATAGATTATGAATCTATTACTAATATTATACGATCCTACAGGATCACACGCCTAAGTAAATTGGATCAAAGTATTTTGGGTTAAGTGATTTTATTTATATGATAAATAAAATAATAATAATAATACTTAATATATATATATATATAGTCAACGAACATATGTATATATAAACATACAACTAGTTAATAGGCTTAAGTCCGCATAATTGGCAACGTCGATTGTTGTTGCATTGTGTGTATATATGTTTGTAAAGGTTTTTTGAGAGAGAGAAAACGAAAAAAACCCCAAAATTATACAGAGACAAATTGTTTGTCCAATTTTGAGATTTGATCTCAACGGCGCTAGCATCCCGATTTCATCCAATTTGTGTGTGTGTGGATACCAGTAGAGGCACGACATTTGGAGTGCTTAAAACCTCGATCCAAATCCAGATTTTCTTTCCGCTGCGTATTTTCCAAGTATATTCGATATCCCAATAAATTTAGATTCAAAGTCAAATATTTGCACGGTTCCTCGGTATTAATTCGTAAATATATTTATAAAACGTTTATAAATCGTTACGAATTCCTTTACAAGTGACAATATAGACGATACGATCTGAGCAGTTCTAATCTCGCGGCGGGAATTTCGCGGACCCCGAACCACGTTGAAAAGTTGACATTGGAGGCTAACAAATGACATCAAGGTGGAAAGATTCAGAAGATAGTTGCACTATAAATTGGGGTTGCCTCATAGCACTAAAGACATCAAATCCTTGAGAGAGAAAATCCTAAAGAAAAATCTGAGAATTTACTCTTTCGTTATTCGCCCTGCAAACATTTACTCTTTACTTTGAACCGCCTTTATTCATCTCTATCAATGTTGTCGACCCATTTTCATTAATAATGAAAATCTTTGATCCACGTGTCACTTCGACATTCGAGGTAGATAATTAGTAGCTTCCCACCTTCAACATTTTTGATTTTGATTATGGTCTGGTTAATGCTAGTTTTTTATCTTTTTTTACATAAAAAGGTTCTTCTATTACTCAAAAAACTTGAGGTGGTGCAGCAAGCCAGACCGGAATAGAACAACCCACAAAAGAGAAAATAGAGGACTGATGTCTAGCTAACCTAGCTAAGAGATCTGCTTTTGAATTCAACACCCGTGGTACATAGATTAGCTTGAAAGACAGAAGTGAGCTCTTCATTCTTTCAACCTCTTGAAGCTCTGTCGCAAAAGCTGGCCAGTCTTCAGGCTTTGCAACCATACTTATCACCTCCAAACTGTCAGTACCAAACTCCTGCACCTCCGAATGATCCGCCATACTCTGCATCGCCCAAATAAAAGCTTCGAGCTCTGAGTGGAGGGAGGACAATCGCCGAAATTGATTGCGAGACCCTAGAAGAGTACAATCTCCATTGGCTCCCACCATAGACCAACCCATCCCACTATGAACGTCTGACATCTTCCAAGAGCCGTCGACAAGAAAAATGTTACGCAAACATAAGGTTTGCGTACTCCTGTCCTGTATCTGCCTCGAGGGCGGCAAATCTCGGGCCACCTCCCACGTCCGCCATTCAGATATAGCACGATTGAGAAGATTTGGAGCCTCATTTGAAATCCTCTAGAAGAGTCTCTCATTGCGCGCCTTCCAAATAAACCACAAAATCCATGGGTAGGAATCATGTTCCTCCTTAGGCTGACCACCATCCCGCCAGAAAAGGTAGGCCAAATTGCTATACACGCTGGAAGTAGGAAACACGCCTGGCTGTACTAATGTAGGTACTAAGGCCCACACCTGAATCACCAACGGGCACTCAAAAAAAAGCATGGAGAATGGATTCCCAAGGGGATCCACAGCGTGGACAAAGATCCACACAATTCATCCCTCGCTGCACCAACAGATGAGTCACAGCCATATAACCAGACAACATTTGCCACATAAGGTGGCGCATCTTGTGTGGAGCATCAACCGTCCAGACGAAACTCTTTAGGGCATTAAGACTCGGTTGTACAACTTCCGTCTCCTCCAGAGATAATGCACTCGCCACTTTGTAGTCGGACCGAACTGTATACTGCCCAGATTTAGTGAACTGCCAGCAGTACTCATCCCTGTGGAATGACTGTGCAATAGGCAAACTCCGAATGATAGGAATATCTTCCAGCACCACAAACTGCTCTAGCTTCCGAATGTCCCATTGCTTCGATTCTCTATCAATGAAGTCACTGACCACCATCAGCGGATGTGCCACTGCAATGCGTGTCCTAGCCGACCTAGCAGGGTCCGACGGGATCTAGGGATCCTCCCACACACTGGTAGTAAGACCAGAAAAAAATCTTCTTGCGTAGTCCACGTAGGAGCAGGGGCTTCGAAGCAAGAATACTCCGCCATCCATAAGAAGGTCGATCCGACTCAGGGGCTTGTAGCGGAGAAGAGTACTTATAGTAGCGACCCCTAAGGACCCTCGCAAGAATAGAATTCGGGAATCTAATGAGACGCCACAACTATTTGGCCAAAAGAGCCAAATTAAACTCATGGAGTGTGCGAAACCCCAACCCCCATCCTCCTTCGAAGCACATAACTTTCGCCAAGTCGCCTAGTGAATACTCTGACAAGGGGGATCTGAGCTCCACCAATATCTCGCTTTGCACTCGTAAGCTGATCACAAGTATCAAAGGGCAAGAGAAAACTTGGCATAACATATGCCGGCAAAGCTAGGGCGACCGCTTTAATCAGAATCTCCTTGCCGCCCTTGGACAACCACTTAGAGGACCACATATTCACCCGACTATGTAGGTGATCCCTAATGAAGGCAAAGACCTTACGGTTAGAACCACTCAAGTCTTCCGGGATACCCAGGTAGGTTCCCAACCCTCCTTCAGTCTAAATACCCAGAATAGTGCTCCTGCCTGGTCAAATCAGATATTTTTGTGCCAAACTTAAGCGAAGATAAATTGGGATAAACAAAAATGTGAGTTCGCCAATATAAATGTAATTTAAAATTGAAAACTTAGATTTTAATTTTGCTAGATAAATAACTGATTTGGTCAATTAAACTAAAAAATTGGCTTTTGACATAATTCTCTTAACTTCGTAAGTATCACCATGTGAAATTTGTATATATTTTTTCCGGCGTTTTTTTGTATATTATGATATACTTCGTATAAGTATCTAAAATCTTTCTTTTTAAAATAACTTTTCATAGGAGCTATTAACTTGTCTGTAATAAAAATATGTTATCCATAAAATGTACAACAAATATTAATATTTTAGGTGGATTGAGTCAGGGTGATATTTGAAATACTTTTGCAAGAAGCAACAAATGATGATAACATATTTAACCAAAATAAAAGGAAGAAATTATGTTGGACGACTTGACTTTGATTATTTCCGTGTCTTCAGTTCTCTCGATCGTTTACCAGTCAATGTATTATTTTTTGACAAAAACGTTAACATATTTAGGAAGGGATATTTACAAAAAGCTCTCCAATACTAGTTCACTAAATATATGTATATTGAACCAAATATATGAGAAGATTTGAGTTTCAGAGCGTGTTATTTAAATCATAAATTTTAATAGAGTTTAAATCTAAACATTATTCATTATTATTAGATGGTGATTTTAAATTCTATATTAATTTTTTGTTATTGAATATAATATTTATTAATCCTACTTAAAATTAAAAATTTCGTGTTATTTATTTATAAATATTTTTAAAATTCATTGTAATTTTGATTTATTTCAAATAATTTGATGTGAAGTCTCATGAATAAATGATTAAATTCAAAATTTTAAAATACATTGTAAAGACTGTAGAATCTATCCACATAAACTCCATTATAATTTAAAATTTTGATAGATTACAAAACATTAATAATTGATTTAATAAATTGTAATAGTTATATGTTATAATATGTCATATTTGCTCTTTTTATACGGAAAAGGCAATTGTGTGGCGATGGCAAATGTTAAATTTATCGGTACAGCACAAGGATAACATACATATTTGTAAGAAACAAAAACGTTATAGCACGGCACAAAAAATGTAATATGACTCCACTCTTGTTTAATTACCATCTTTGCTACAAACAATCATCCTTATTTTATTACAAGGTCTTTTCTGATTTCATATATGCGCTATATTATTCTCATCAACCTTTAAAAATAAAGTTTGGAATTTGGAATCATGTAATTTAACTTATTAAAATGAATAAAGATAAAAGTAAAAAAGTGGTGGCAAAAGTTACTACTATATTTAAATTCATTTCTTATGCTCAATCAAATTGGTATTAATATTGGGATCAATTAGGAGGTTGATCATAGGTCCACCATTCATTAAGTGTATACGACTCAAGTTTGTTGGTATTTAGGTAAGAGAGATTATTTTGCCACAAAACTTTTTCACTATGTCTTTTATGAGAGTGGTAGTCATTTATCTTTTTTTAACTTTTTTTGTTAATTTTCTTTCCTATTATTATCAAATTTTATCCTTCATTCATTAATCGACACTTGTATTATTTACAAGATGGTATAGTTCAAATTTATGTATAAAATAAAAACATTAGATTTTTCACATTAAATATAATTTGAATATTTTGAAACGGATATATATTCGTTAAATAGTACTATTCACACAATATAAAACGACAAAATAGAGTTCTAATTTAATAGTAGTATTGTTTCAACGAGTATAGACAATCCACCAATATCAAACAAAAAGTAAATAAAAAATGAAATTTACATATAAATAACTACCATATATACTTGCTATATATAAGCAACTGTAAAAATTAAGAAGTTTGGTTTTCTATGTTTTAGGATGCAATTAGAAATTGATCACATATGTTCAAATAGTATTACTATAAAAATAGAATGACTATTCTTCATTAGACCAAAACACAAAGTAATTTTCACTTTATAAAATAAATAAGAATCCAATTTTGAAATAAGTTATGATTTAAATGGAAAAAAGTCAGTAATTTTTTTAACAAATCAAAATACTAAAAAAATCTTTTTCCAAAATAAAAAATGAAAACTTTGAATGAAGAGAGAGAAAAATAGGGAAACAAAAATAAATAAATAAAAAACTTAGACAAAAAAACTGAAATGGAAGGGTCTCATTGTCTTTTTTCTAAGAAAGCGAAACACTTCAAATTTTCTCTTGCATTAAAAAATTAAATAACCCTTTCACAAAGATTATCCATTGTAATTACCCTTAATATTACCCCAAAAGAAGACTTATATCATCAAAAACTCAATATTAAACATCTAAAAATTTGATTTCCAAAAACAATAAAATGGTTTATATCATTTAAGGATATGTCATATCATTTTCTCTCCACATGGTACATGGTGCAAATAACCACCTAATTCTTAATTGAAAAATCTTCTAAATAATTTTATTAAAGATAGCCTTGTAATTAGTGAAATAAACTCAATAAAAAATTTTTTATAAATAATCGCTACTTTTAATATCAAACCAATTCGTTTCATAAATAATCTGTAAGATGGAAAACAAAATTTTAAGATATATGTAAAGCTAAAGTTATATATCGGTCCCTTGGTAGTTATATGAAGATTTTTTCTACATGTATAAACTATTTAATAGTTAGTTGGCACACTATATAATACGGGCATAAAAATTTGATAAATATTTTAAATTTGCTGATTTGATAATATAATTATATTCTATTAACATACAAATTTGTTAGACATGAGATATATAAAATTATCGATTATATTATATATTAAATTCTCGATTTTCAAATTTTTATCATGCTATTTTTTATTTAGTTAATACACTTTATTATATAAATTTTAAAAATAGGTAGTAAACACTTTATTTGGCATACCATGCACAATATTGATATATTTTGCAGATTCTGAAATTCAACCCTACTATATAAAATATATATTCTCAAATTTAAATTACTCCATCTGGCGTGTTTTTCATAAGATCGAAATATTTTGGATTTTGACATTCAACCTCGCTAGAAACTATAATATTAAATACTATATTACTATATTTTTTTACTGCAAATATTGATTAATAATTTATTAAATTTATTTTCAGTATAGTTATCAAAAGATAAAAAAATATGATATTTTAATAGAGATGTAACTATTATTGGAAATCCGTTAGCCGATCTGCTATTCGTCTCGATTAAGTCCGAAGAAACAGATATCCAGAGGGTTCAGATCCATATTCGGATAACGGTTTCATGGATCCGGCAGATCCAGATCCGGATAGTAGAATTTGTAGGTTCGGATTTGGGCTTATTATATACTATTAAAATATATTTATATGTATAAATCATATAATTTCTATATAAAATAAGTAAAAGTAAATTTTATTAACTTATAAAAATAAATTTTTGTTTTATTTTCGAAAATAAATTTAAAATGTAACTTATATAATGATTTTACAAACTTAAATTAAATTTAACTTACTTTTTTAAAATAATATATAAAAATTCGTATCCGGATATCTGAAATTTCATTCAGATACCCGAACTCTGAATATCCTAGGGTCTCGGATCCACATCCGGTCCGGATAGTAATTTTATGGATCTGGATACCTCAAAATAACACAGATATACGGACCGTTCCACTCCTAACTTTAATAACTCATATTATAATTTTTCGTGTTAAGCAAAATCACTCATATATACATATCAATCAATCATTTTTATTATTTGAACATAAAATTTTTTATATACAAAGTAAATGGAATACTCAAATATTTAGAAAATAAAATACTAGATATTTTAGATATTCTAGATAGGTGCCCTGCGTATACGCGTGGTCTTAGTTTTTGTTGATATAATAAAGAAAATGATGAAACACTTCTAGTCACTTAAAAAAATAAACATATGTGTTTATAACACTATAGAGCGGTTGAGTCTTGGTCTAACTTCATGTCATTCGTGTGTCTGAATTACTTTAAACTAAATCTAGACAAATTGTTCTTATAAATGAACATAAGCAAAATAATGCACTCAGTGAACATTTTGCTTAAACTGCATTACGGAAACATATGCAATTAAAATATTTGTCAATATTTATTTTAAATTTATTGGTATTCACAATATCTATCCAATAAGCACTTTTTTTGCTATAGCAGCAATAAATTCACTATGAATATATTTAAGGTGTATATGCATAATATAAGAAAATGAACACCTTGTTTTCACAAAAACATTGTTGTAGTGAAGCACCCTATACATGATCTCCATGATTTTAATGAGAAAATATTATGTACGAAACAAATATCAAAACATAATGTATACAAGAAAGGTATTATGAGTGATCTTCCCACCAAAACGTTGCTTGGTTGAAATTCTTGCGCAAACATCTTTGCATATGATCATCTTCAACAAAACTTTAACCTCTGAAACAACTTTTTTGAAAACCTTCACTAAGACATATATAGACCATCTCTCCTTCAATGATGTCAAATGTTTTTCCCCCAAAATCCTGCAGAGGTTTTGATGCAGCACAGCTGGAACTAGAAGCTGGATTGGAGCTCAGCTCAAGTGACGATGAATTGGAAGATGAAGAGAAGTCAAGATCAAGTCAGGAACCAATCGAGTTGCCCAAGGGTCCAATGACAAAATCACAAACTCGGAGACTTGAAGAGAGACTTCAGGCTTTGGTTATCACCAAACCAAATTCGATGGAGGCTAGTTTAGATCTGCAAATTTATCAGACATTCAATTACTCGGTTTTATCTGGTTTAAATTAAGTTTGGTTTTTAATTAGATTAGGATTTGGATTTTAATTAATTTTGGGTTAGTTTGGTTAGGTTTATGCGAAAATCATTAACCAATATAGGTTAATATTTTCGACAAAGGCGTTTAGTAGTTTAGCTTAAATACTTTCTTTCGGCAGACTTTGAGAGCATCGAACCTTTTAGCTTATTTTTTTCAGAAACCATTGTTTCTTTCTTCTC
>OVAN01016736.1:0-10410 GCA_900406275.1 Anastatica hierochuntica
AGAATCCCTAAACCCAACGAACAGACTACTCACTCATGGAGATTGCAAAAAAAAACAGATCAAATTCAAGAGAGACATGTTTGTATTACGCAAAAACAAGAGTAAAAGGGTTCCGAAAACTTCTCGAATCAAATAACAAAGAAGCTTCTTCTCCCTAGGTTACAAATCTCTCTCTTCTCTCTAAAATTCTTTAAAAGTGCATAATGAAAGATAAAAAACGAGCTTAGGTCTTTTGATAGTAATCTGGTTCGAAATAAGTTCGGTATGGTTCTTCGTAAAATCGGTCTGTAATTCGTGACAGGGATCGATCGATCCATAGACATGGATCGGTCGATCTTTGTCCAATTTTCTGGGTATTTTTCCAGCTTTTCACGAACACTTCCTTCGACGCTTGAAATCCATCCAAAATGCATTCACTTCGCACATTCAAGCTCGATTCCTGTAAAAATAACAAAGAACACAAATCTGCNGACATGGATCGGTCGATCTTTGTCCAATTTTCTGGGTATTTTTCCAGCTTTTCACGAACACTTCCTTCGACGCTTGAAATCCATCCAAAATGCATTCACTTCGCACATTCAAGCTCGATTCCTGTAAAAATAACAAAGAACACAAATCTGCACCAAAGCGATCCAAATACATAGTAAAACCATAAATCTCATGTAAAAACCATAGTAAAAACCACTAAAATACTGACACATCAAATCGCCCGAACTTGAATCCTTGCTTGTCCTCAAGTAAAAGAAACGAAGACTAAGCCTGCAGGAAAAGAAACTCAAAAACCAAATGAACTGCATGTTATCAGAAAACCTTACTTTGCGCTACTTTCGCTAACCATAAAGACTTAGAACAGTTATAACATTCTCCTCAAGAATCGCTGCATAACCTCTCAAGCCCATGCATACTCTAAAATTTGGACCTGCAAAGTCAGCTTCCATGTTAATAACTCTGTACACTCAATTAGGATGGGCGTGAAACTTTTCACCAAAGAACTCATAATCAGGAAATCAGTCTAGGTATTCAAGGCTTTTTAGTGGTGAGGCTTAAGTGTTTCGGGTATCAAAAGCTGCATCAAGATGTAAGACATTATGCAAAATCGTAGGAGAGAAAGAGTATATTGATATCCATGTCCCCTAACTACCCAAGTACAAACCACCCATCAGAAAATAAACCAAATATGTGCATTCTTTAGGGTGAATCTAATCAACATAAGAATATGCAAATGCTAATTTCTAAACCAGATATACATAAATTAAAATTAGTTTTTCGTTTTTTTTTCATAATGAAAATCTGGTTCAAATTACCATATCAATGACGTTTTCAAACTCTAAAACACCCATACAGCTTTAAGAAACGCAACATATCCATCTAAACCACCTAAACACCCAACACCGAGAAATCAGACACTCAGGACCGTATCTAAACCACCTAAATTGTACAATTCTACCTAAGCAATTAGAAGGATCATGTTAACCCTACTCTCTCCATTGTTTTTACACATGTGTGCACATAAGATGGAAAAGAAATGCATGGAGAATCAAGGAGATAAGGTAAAGGTGTGGTGCAAGACAAAAGATGAGTCTGGTCACTCAGGATTACCGAAAAGGATGGTAGAAAAAGAAATGGGGATGTAATCCTGAATGATGGGATATGATTCCTGATTTTAAGTTCCTGGATCAAAGCATTTAAAATTCATTAGTAAGCCAAATAAGATAGAGTTAAAAATATTTCACACAAAAGTCTGAGTTCCAGAGGTTTGTGGTGGGGAGTTTGGTCATGAGTTATTCAGGATTGTCTGCGCTAAAAGTCCAAATGAAATGATTAATGAACATATAAATAAAGTGCAATGCACAGAGATAATAGTCTAAAATCATCATAAAGCATAAACAAATTCATAACTGACTCAATAAAANCTCAATAAAAATATCAAAATGACTAAAAAAACACCAAAAGAAAAAGAAAAATATAAATAGCCTCCCCCACACTTATCTCACACCGTCTCGGTGTAAAACAAATCCAAGGAAGGGGTAAGTAGCAAATAAAAATGAAAAGAAAATGAAAAGAAACGGGAAAAGCAAACTTACCTGAAATCATGTAATGCAGCCGCGTAAATGAGACAGGGATCGATCGATCCATGGACAGGGATCGATCCCTGTCCGTCTGTCTGCTGATCTTTTTCCTGCAATACAAAGGCTAAAAACACAAAAAAAACGTAAAAAGCACCAAAAACCAAAACACAAAAGCCAAAACACTACAAACTAAATAAAAAGAAAAAGAAAATTACCTAGTGGGTTGCCTCCCATTCAGCGCTTGTTTAAAGTCACGAGCCTGACTGTGGTGGCAATGGATCAGTCTAGAAGGGCCTTAGAACTCGCTCCGGAGCAAGCTCCACCAGCAAAATCTTCAGCTCAAGGATGCTACTCATTGCCTATTTCATAGCAACTGCTCTTTTCTCTTTAAACTTTGGTGTACTGATGGCTCTCACGTTGGAGAAAGGTCTGAATCTGCCTTTACGCTTCACTTTGTACTCAATAGCACCTCCATCGCATCCTAGAGGGATCAATGTCAACTCTCCTTTGTATTGTGCTCTTTCTGCTTCACCTTCCTTTTGGTCTTGAGTACAAACGTCTCTATCCACAACTTCTTTGGCGTCATTCTTTTCAGCTACTTCTAATGTGTCCTTACTCAATAGACCATCCTCTTTGTCAACTCGTGATAAGGAAATTTGGAAAGATTCTTCAGTGTAAGGTTCCTCCACAACCTCCTCAATCACTTCAGTCAACGTGTCAACCCAAAATGTTTGCCCATCTATGGTAGGCTTCTTTGTTGACTTTTCGATATTGAAATGCACATCTAGCTTACCCAATTGCAGATCAATCTGACCATTTTGAACATCAATCATCGCTTTAGCAGTAGATAAGAATGGTCTATCAAAGATGATAGGATCCTTGGGTTCTTCATCAAGTTCCAAGACTACGAAATCAGTGTATACATAGTCTTTCCCAACACCAATAGGAAAGTTATCGAGAATACCTATTGGCTTGCGAACTGATCTATCTGCAAATATCAAAGAAAACTTCGTGGGCTTATAGTTCACCATGTTCAGCCTCTGCGAGACAGAAAAGGGCATCAAGCTAACTCCAGAGCCCAAGTCACACAGACATCTCTCGAAGGTAAGAGATCCAATCCTGCAAGGCAAAAAAAAAAGGACCTTGATCTTCGCGTTTCTCCAGTGTGATATTCTGAAGAACTGCACTACACTCCGTAGTAAGAACCGATACACCTTGTTTTAGGGTCATGCGATCTGAGAGAATCTCTTTCATGTACCTCTTAAGAGATGGTACCATCTTGACTGCCTCAACGAAAAGCAATCGCACATGTAGTTCATCAACTAGATTCTTTAGCTTCTCATACTTGCGTTCCTTGATCTTTTGACGGGGTCTGGTAGGATATGGAGGCTTGGGAACATAAGGTGGGGGTGACACATAGTCATCCTCAACCTCCTGTGCCTTCGATTCATCGCAAAAATCGGATATCCTCCCGTCAGGACAGGGATCAATCGATCCTTGTTTTTTTTTCGGATCGATCGATCGCTTCAGATGATCGATCAATCGCCAAATCTCGCAACTTTCTATGGGCTTTTGATACAGGGATCGATCGGTCCACTGCCTGGGATCGATCGGTCGGTGTCCCAGACGAGATTTCAGTCATTTTTTCGCTTCGAACTATGATAGCATTGTAGTACTCCTTCGGATTCTTCTCCAGTTTGCTTGGAATAACACCTGGAGGAGCTCTGTTGCATGAAGAAGTCTGAGCAACCTGTGTTTCTAGTATCTTCATTCGAACACTCATAGCCTCAAACTTTCCATTGAGGTCACTATACATGCTATCGACTTTCTGAATTATCTCCGCAGCAGATTTTGTCTGATTCTCCAGCACTTGGTGGAGCATTTGTTTCAGATCACTATCTTTAGAAGACGCAGAAGACTGTCCCTGGTTCTGATTCTGATACCCCGACTGATATTTGTTTATGAATCCTCCTAAACCAAATTGCTTCTGCTGATAGCTACCGTTCCCGAAACCACTGTTCTGATTCTTGTTCTGAAATCCAGAGTTGAAGACACTCTGATTCTGATTGTATGGCTTGTTCTGGAACTGATTTTTTTTGTTGAAACCTCTTATACCAAAGTTTCCTTGACCACGAATGTAATTCACATCTGCTTGTCCACCATTCAGCTCATCAAACATGAATTCCTGATACATCTGTCCCATCTTCTGCTTTTGAAGCACATGTGCTTCGTTATGCTCACCAACAAATTTCACTCCCTGCTGATCTCTCCTTATTATCTCATCAAGCTTTGTCTGCAGATCATTAATTCTCTTCGCATTTGATGACACAACTCCTCTACCTCGATCATAGTCTGATATGTGATTGGCTTGACTATTAGCCATATTATTCACCAGCATGTAAGCTTCTTCCACAGTCTTGGTCATGAAATCACCATTGCTCACAATGAACATAGCATTCTGATACTTCTCCTCAACACCATTATAGAAAATGTTAAGGAGATTCCAATATGAGAATCCATGATGAGGAAATTCATTGAGGTATTCTCTGAATCTTTCCCAAGCTGCATGAAAGCTCTCAACATCCAATTGGTGAAATCCTGCAATCTTATTCCGTAGAGACATAGACCTTGATTTTATGAAGAAATGACCAAGGAAAGCAGCCTTGATCTCGTCCCATGTCCTCAGAGAATCAGGCTCTAAGCTATTGTAACATCTTGTAGCTTTGTTGTTCAGAGAGAAAGTGAACAACCTACATTACAGAGATTCAGCAGGCACTCCGTTGTGTTGGATAGTATTACAGATAGCTTCAAACTTATCCAGATGTTGCATTGGGTTTTGTGATGGCAAGTTATGAAACTGATTCTGTTGCGCCAAGTTAATGAAACCAATCTTGATCTCAATGTTCCTTCTCTCAATGGGAGGCGGACAAATCCTAGCACGATTCGCATAGAAGGCAACCAGAGTGTCATATTGGGCCAGAGTCATCCTCTGTCAAGGTTGATTTGTAGATGATGCAAATATCGAAATCTAAAGAACAAAGAAAGTAGGCAGCAACGAAAGGATTGTAAATCAATCAAAGAAGTGTTGGGCATCGGATATTCTTAGGGAAACGATTCATTGTTGATTCAAATTTCTGAATAGGGAACAAGTTATAAACCAGCTTAAACTCAAACACTAATGTAGAATTTATCTACTTCCGTAGTATCAGCGCCCTATACATTAGGAATCTCGAGACTAACTTCCGTTGACCCTCGATTTCTAATCATGCATTACTAACAGGTTCGATATGTTCACAATTCACTTAGACATCAGTTTCCATTGGCTTAAGAAGAATTGCTCATCTAAGATTTTTTCAGGCATTTAAACAAACACTTTCCAGGCGTTAAATTACCTAAGTTCAGAAACTAAGTGATCAGTTTAATTTCATGCATTACGAACAATCATAAATGAAGATCCATTAGATTAAATTTCTAATCATGCGATTCTATATCAACAATTTATGAATCCCTATGTGAGAATCACTAAACCCAACGAACAGACTACTCACTCATGGAGATTGCAAAAACACAGATCAAATTCAAGAGAGACATGATTATATTAAGCAAAAATAAGAGTAAAAGGGTTCCGAAAACTTCTCGAATCGAAGAACAAAGAAGCTTCTTTTTCCTAGGTTACAAATCTCTCTCTGCACTCTCAAATTTTGTAAAAGTGCATGATTAAAGGTAAAACACGAGCTTAGGTCTTTTGATAGTAATCCGGTTCGAAATATGTTCGGTATGGTTCTTCGTAAAATCGGTCTGTAATTCGTGGCATGGATCGATCGATCCATAGATATGGATCGGTCGATCCTTGTCCAATGTTCTGGGTATTTTTCTGGCTTTTCATGAACACTTCTTTCGACTCTTGAAATCCATTCAAAATGCATTCTTTTTGCACATTCAAGCTCCATTCCTGTAAAAATAACAAAGAACACAAATTCCTGCCAAAACGATCTGAATACATACTAAAACCAATAAATCTCGTGTAAAATCCGTAGTAAAAACCACTAAAATACTGACACATCAAGTAACAAGAAAATCCATGTTCCCCCTTATTCATATCCAGCGTACGCTTTACCGGCGGACGCCTCTGCTCCACACTTTCATTTCTTGTCCTATTAACAGTTCCCAAAAGATGAGCTTGAGTTTGAATCTCTGGTATAACAGAAGGTTCACCAAAAACTTCCGGACATACGTCTGCGACATGAGTAAGTCGATGGCAATGATCACAACATCCATTAAGCTTCTCATACTCCAGCTTGACCTTGATCTCCTCTCCGGTTACAAATGGCACAGATGCAGTAAAAATCAGAGGATCAAACCCATCGATTGTCACGCAAACGCTTCCTGAACCGCATAAATTTCTTGGACTTTCCCAACTGCCTTACCAACTGCTCGAATGGTTTCTTCTTCCCACAGATGAACGGAATATCACTAACCTTGATCTAGAAGTTAATCGCAGAAGGATACATGTGATGTACCACTGGCTCCCAACGAACAGTGGACAACATCCATCCATCGAAATGATAAGGAGCATTACCCAATACCTCTTCCAAGTCTGATTCAATTTGGAAATTGAATTGAAACTTGTCCTTACCAAGATCTGCACCTACTACCTCCCCTTCCATTCTTCATATTTTTTTGGAGATTGGCTATGAGATGATCCATACGCTGAATAGCATGATTCATCGATCGACCTATCACCGTTACCTTAAACTGCTCAACCCTTCTAGATATACTTTCAGATGAGAGCCTCACCGGTTCCGTATGTACCACAACCTTTCCTTTGCCCTTATTAAAAGCCAGTTGAGCCATTGTTGAAAGCAACAACAACCGAAATACCACAACTAAAACCTGAGAGGGGTGGCCTTTAGTAACCCACAGAAAACAAGCTTCACAGAGAATTAGCTCAAACTCTAAGGAAGAAATTAAAAGATGCTGCTGAGAAAGTGTGGTCAATTGATTCTCCAAGATGTAGTCTTCAATAGCCTTATGTACCCGTCGATGACTCAAAGCCCCTTTAAACCATCGTGATCTCATTTTCCAATCTCCAGAATATCTTGTTTCCAAAATGAAAAGAACAGCTAACAACACCATTAAGTCATCGTGATTTCCTTGATACCCTATCACCTCCTCATCTTGTAAGATCCAAGTAATTATCTTGTAACAATTCCAAATCACCAATACCATGAAACCAAATATGATCCTTCCTATAATTGGAGAAGCTAATTGGAATACCATACAAATAAACCCCCTTCTCACATATCTCCTTAATTCGGTACCCTCTAGGAGCAAGTAAAGAATGAAAAACCTGATCCTTTCCAACCCAATCTTCCAGCTTTGCCACAACCTTTCTCACAGAAACAATATGCATAGTTTCCAACCACTGGATTTCCTTTGTATAAGCCATTACACCCATGAATCTATGGGTACACAAAGAGATCTTGAGAATCCACAACCCTCTCTCACTCTCTGAAAACTGTAACAGGACCATCTCTAAATGCTTTCACCGAAACCAGCCTCTATCCCATTTTCCATACAAGAGTTGTTGATCTACTTGATCGATTATCCACCAAAGACCTTCGGCATCGACGATCTTCATCCCTAGATCTGCCGAGAGAAAGTCTTCGTCATCACGTCTCTTCTTCTTTTATGTTTTTTAGTTTTTAGTTTCTGAGAATTTCTCGCTGACGTTTATAACAAAGAATGATAAACTCTTTTAGTTCTTTTTCTTTTGTTGGTAAATGAAGTTTTTTTTAATTGAACCAAATAAACTTCTTCCTTTTGTGTATTTTAAAATTTCTATGTTAAGTTTTACATTTTTCTCTTATTTAATTTTTAAATATAAACTTACAATTTTAAAATAAATTAATATTTTTTTATTATTTATCTTTTTTAAGAATTACAAAAAACTTATATTAATTTTTATTTCTACAGTGACTCGTATCACGATCTAAAGTAACGATAACACATATCAAAGTCTCGTGAATTACAAATATGCATATGTGTCGCGCTCACCTTAAATGTGTTCAACTTTATATAATCCTACTATATATGAAAAGAGAAGTGACTTATGTGATTTTTGTACACGTGACGCTCATACGAGAGATTGAGATTAAAACATTATAATTTGATTGGCTGATGAGAATTTTTATTTCGGATTTTCTTTTAACTTTAATTGGAGTCTGCGAAAAAAATTAAAACATGAACCAACTTAATAAGGATGTCGAACATAAGCTTACTATAATTTTATTAACGTAATTAATTGTAAACCATATGCCAAACACTACTAATTTTTATAAGAATATACAACTATTTGCTTGAATATCAAACATACATTCAATTTAGTAAAGAGTAACTTACAAGTTTTCGAAATCTTTAGAATACAAAAGCAAAGAATTAATTTTAGCAACTATAACGTGTCTTATATTTAAAATTACCAAATTTTAAAATAAGAAAATATTGTTAATATTTTCGAAAATCTTGGAATGCTATATTGCCTTGCCAATAGTAAAACAATAATGGAATTATATATAGTAAGTATTGATGCGATTTAGTATTAATTTATTTCCTTAAAATTTATTCAAATTAATGTATAGAAGAATGTCGATTTAGTATATTATACAACACTATAACCACCAATTTTTCATTATCTTCATCAATTGCCCAAGTTAACCGTGTTTCTGAAATCATGATCTCTCATAATATTTTTTGCAATTCATGTTAGGGTTCTAAGGCTTTGGAAGCAAACCTATACTCATGGTATTGTACTTGAGGTTGTTCTTGCTGACGAAAATATATGTTTCATATAAGATAATAATTATTTGTCAAATATTTTTCTTTATGATTTATATGTATTATGTGTGTTTATCTTTATGTGTATCCATTATTTTGTTAAGTTGTACATTGTTTGTCTACCATACAACATTGATTAATGTATTTATGTTATGTGCATTGGGTAGGGTAATAAAATTCATAAGATCATGAATAAGGAACTTATCAACATTTTTAAAGAGAGGATGACAATGGTAGAGGTTTGGAAGAGAATTTAATATTTTGACGTCTTTCCTTTGTGTGGTTATTACCGAACAACGCAACACCTTTTCAAGATTTCATTCAAACCGGAAAGTATTGTATTTGGAATCGCTACGATATTAGAAATTTTTTTCTATGTGTTTGTTGACTTTAATGACTTGAAAAATATGGATTTTAACACAAGTTACTTGGTTGGTAAGTACACTTTCTTAATGTTATTTGTTGCTTATATATATAAATATCTCTTAATATTTATATTTTTCATGTTTAAAATATAACCAGTCAAATCTCAAATGTTGGCACCTTGAAGAACTTCTGGTTTTGGGCTCCTAAAATGCTTACAAAAAATATTACCTTTCAAATGAGAGACACATAGTATGTTTAACGGTTTATGATGAATATAAATGATTTTATGTGTCTTTTTAAATAGCGACGAACTAAAAGTGTAGTTTCTAATAATTTAACGATTTAGTTCGACTTTTCCAAACACGCAAACTAAAAGTATAATTTCTAGTTATTTAACAATTTTGTGCAGCGGATGATATTTATAAATTTTTGCATTGAATGAATAATATTATGAGGTTTACAGGAAATATTATTTCAAGTCGAAGTTCACCTACAAGTGAAAACACGATTGATCATTCTACAATCATTCAACTATCAAGTAACACTGCATGTGATGTATTTATCGTCTGTTTTTTTTTTTTACAAATAATTTTAAGCTTTTGGATAAAAATTTAAAACATCACGGAAACTTAAATGAATTTTTTTTTAAAACATCATTTAAAATAAGACCGAAGAAATAGTTATTACACCATAGCTTCTTCTTTTTTCAGCAGTACACCAAGTTATCTTTTAGTATATGTATATTCATTCTAAATCAATATTATACATAAAGAATAAAAGAAAGAAACTAAAAGTAAGAAAAGGGGAAAAAGGAAAAAAAAAAAAAAAGGGCAACAAGTAAAGTCGCCTGGGTTCAATACTTTTTCTAATTACTTTTTAAAATTATTTTACAATTCAAAAAGACAAGCAGTAAATAATTGTATGTGATACTGTTTACTACATTCATCACACGTGTTAATCTCATTAGTTTATATGTATATATCTTTATATAACAAGATTGGACAGTACATTTAGACAATAACTTTTAATTTATAAAAAAACATTAAATACCGTTGAAAAAATATATATAAAGAAAGTAAAAAAGATTTCAATAAGGGAGACTTACAAAAATACACCTTTGTATTGTCTATTTTTCAAAAAT
>OVAN01016738.1:0-10409 GCA_900406275.1 Anastatica hierochuntica
TGTGGACTCAGGGCTTTCTTTTACTCCGCCGGGGGGAACAACATCATCAACAGTAACACACGCAATACTTTCACATCCTAAACACTAGTTCATTTCCCTAGACCTAGCAAGCATCATACAGACTGACTCGACTCTCATTCAGACTCAAGCAAGACGCATTAATCCTATGCTAGCAACGAAACATCCTAGGTCAATTCTACGGCTAAGGCCACGGGGATTTAGCACCTCACCTTGACAATTTCGCGGATTCGAAGACTGAACGGTTGACTTCTGGAAACAGCTACGGGACTTCTTGACCTGAACCAAAGCGGAACTCGGATTAAACCTTAATCCGAAACCTGCCTAAAAAGGAAACTTTCCATTTATGGAAACCTGCCATAAATGGAAACCTTCTAAAAATNGAAACCTGCCCCAAAATAGAAACTTTCTAAAAATAGAAACTTTCCCGGAAAAGGAAACTTTCCAAAAATAGAAACTTCCCAAAATGGAAAGTTCCAAAAAAACGAGGCACGAGACTACGAAACACGGAACTATGATTCACGGAAAAGGAAAACGGAGGAACGGTGCGCGGAACTACCTCGCGATCACCGAAAACGCCGCGGCAAGGCGGCGGATTCTTGCAATCGACGGCTCGGGTTCACGGCACGGGAGGAGCGGCGCGGAGGAGGCTTGATCGGCGATGGGGAAGGCTCGATCAAGGCTTGCGGCGCTCGAGAAGGCTCGGAAAGGTTAACGGCGGCTGGATCGGGGCTCGGAAACGGCGGAGAAGGCTCGGATTTGGTCGGAAGTGGAGCTGCGGCGGCTGTTGATGACGGCAAAGGCTCCAGAGGCGGCGACAGTGCTCGGATCGACGGAATTGGCGGCAGGAGAACGCAATCCGAGGCAGGAGTCGACGTTCGGCGACTCGGATTGACTGGCGGCGCGAGTTCCGAGGGTAGCGGCGTCGATCGGGGGCTCGGGTCGGGTTGGGAGGCTCGGGTCGACGGCGGTTGTGCGTGGAGGAGAGAGGGCGACAGCTGTGACTCGCGGTGAGGCTCCAGTGGCTCGGTTCTCACGGGTTCGGGGAATGATTTCTGCAGAGCTTCGCTACGGGATTCGGTGCGGTGCGTTTCTCGAGGCAAAGGCGGCTTTAAATAGAGAAGCGGAGCTACGGGATGACCTAGGGTTCCCTCGGTTTGGCCTAAACCGGGTTGGTCGAATCGGTTCAATCCCGATTCCGGGTCGGGGTCACTACACTATAGCTCACCTTCATATAATAGGTTATTTTCCTCTTTTATGTAAGAGCTAAAAAAGAGCACCCACACTGATGTTGTAATTGCTCTCTATCATCTTGTGTAATAGTCACTGTCATTTCATGCTCTATCTCAAAAACACCGTGATCCAAAAAAATAAATTTTGACTCAGGAAAGAAGCCCATGTTATAGTTCAAAAGATGATATTGAATGTTATATTTCAAAAATACACGACGTTTAAATAAATAACAATAGAGAGAAGCAAAAGTCATGTATAGTCAAGACATGCAGGTCTTCGTAGGTAGCTTTCTCTCCTCTTAAGTCTCCATTAATGATGACTTATATTAAAATCTACAAAACCATAACTCATGTAACATAGCAAGCTTAATATACTTCTATTTTGAATCTTTGGTGCACAAAAATATTTGTTTGGAACTGTCTCCTAATTGTAAAATTTTATCATTTTAGTTCCTAGATGACTCTACAGAGTTTTAAGTGATTGCCTTTATTGAACTTTCAATTTGGCTTGAGCTTATTGACTAACCAGTGTCATGTTGATGTTTTAGATTGAAAAGAAGAAGCGAACATAGAATTGATTCACATATTTGATTGCTAACTCTACTAAGGCGAACTTATATCTCGGTGAGTTTGTCTTTCTATGTAAAACTTCAAATTCTTGTTGACAAGAGACATATGATTTGAATATAATATGAATGAGTATATATTATTTCTTTTTATTATCAATGTAATTTGGGATTTAGTGCAATTTTTTTTTGCATGTTGAATTTGTTTGTTTAACTCACAGGTACATTCCAGAGGTTTAATTTGATAAGATAATTTAGATTATAATGTTTTCTTAGCAGACGTGACCCCACCAGTTCATGGTTCCAATACTCATCGAAGTTAGTTTGTTTGTTTAACTCATGGGTACATTCCAGAGGTTTAATTTGATAAGATGAATCAGATTATAATGTTTTCTTAGCAGATGTGACCCCACTAGTTCATGGTTCTACAAACACGCGGTAGTTGAGGTAAGAGAGAAAGATATCTAATTGTAAGTCAAGCGATCGAATTCTCCTGCAAGGTTTGTTTCAACTTAAAATGGGTCTTATGTTTGTCATGTTTTCCGTTATATTGTTTCCAAATCTCTCCCAACAGGACTTGTAGAGAGATCTATAAATTATATTTTCTGTAAAAACAATCAAATTTAAATCATAATGTAATTTTTATAACCGTAGATTAATATCGATCAATCAATATTTACTAAATGCATTCATCTAAGAATGGTGAATGAAGATACTAAAATAAATATTCGTACAAAAAACTTCATATAAAAAGTCATTTGCCACATTATATTCCAATAACCAACAATAAATGTATTATGACATTTTGATTTCACTACTTTATGACCAAAATATGATAGTGTTGATTTTAAAAATTTAGACGAATAGTGGCATTAATATTAGTTTATTTTATTTTATTACATTTAATAAATTTTCAATTATATATATTAGTTTTTAAATTAATTTTAAATTTAATAAGCTTAAGTCAAATTAGTTAATTACAGATTAGTTGTAGATGTAAGTCGAATAGTTTTAATTTTAAAAAAAAAATTAACACAATTTAAAACTTTTAAATATCCACATAACACCTTTAACTTTTAAAACCAAATTATGTACGAAAATAAAATATGAAATATGTAGGGACTTTCGGTTTCAATACACAAATTAGAATGAACAGAAAAAAGTAAACTAAAATATGACCTATTTTTATAATCCAAGATCCAAATAAACCAAAACAAATCGAACAGTTAAAATCAAAAAATTTAAAATAAAAATTTTAAATAGATAAACAAAAAAGAAAAAATAAAGATGTCGAAAATTTCAAACGGAGATTTTCCGGGTATAGACAGCTTTTGATGCCGAAATTTAAAATATTTTTCTAATAGAGAAAAACATATTTTTACGCAGGTGTCAAAACGGTCCAAAAGCGGTTGGGGGAAAATAAGGGACTGCTACTACGATGTCATGCAAGAAAATAAAAAATATGCGGCCCAGATTTCCGCACGTCACGTGCCATAATATTCAGACTAATTTTTTTCTATTTACCGAGAAAAATTATGACGACGCCACGTCACCAACTCGCTATGTATGAACGCCACATCAGCTTTTCACTTCGTATTTAATAATAAGATAGATATATAGATAAAATAGAACTTTGTCTTAGTAGAATAGATGCAGCCGCACTTAATATGAAAGTTGATAATAAAGTCTATAAACTATTTTTTTTTAGCATTAACTATAAACTATTTTATTATGTGACATTTATCACGATAAAGAACATTCGTATTTTTCCCGTATGGAAAATTACTTCGACCCAAATTTAGAAAACTGACCGGAATAAATTTCTATTAGAATAAAGTAGCGGACATAATTTTGTAGACCACAAACTACACAAGTTAAAAAATTTATAAACAGATGTATTATGAGACGCATATTTATGTTACATTGTAGTAGCATTTTCACGTTAGAAGCTGGCAACTCGCACAAAAAGAGACAATACCAAAACACCATCTTTTTCTCTCTTTTTTTTTCTCTCTCAAACCATAGTTATTACACGACACATAGTCACATTATATATGCCTAATTCTTCATTTACTTTGTTACCCACACAATGTTATCAAGAGGGAAGAAATGGCAAACTGGTGCTGACCTTGGCTCCATCTTCAACACCTTGAAAGCTACATGTTCGGTATCCCATGTGGACGTGTCCATGTGGCAGACTGCGGGTCCCACAACCCGTTGTCTTCCATCCTCAGTCACCAAATTAACCTCAAAGAGTTTACTTCCCCTTTTATGACCATGGCAGTAGTAAACAGCATAAGGGTATGGCATTCTGTGACATGCTAGCATCTTAATCCCGACAAGTTCCTTGGGAGCTTCGGCTAATGTATAGTTATGGAAAGTGTAGCTAATTGGATTTCGGGTTGGTTCCATTACTTTAGTCGACCAAGCCTTAATGTCAACATTAGAACCCAATGTTTTTTTCACGAGATCGAGCATTGACTCCAAAGAAGTACCACAAAACTTATCCTCTCCTTCAACAGTTTTAGAATCACAATGCCCCAAAGTTTCTTTCATGGCTTTCCCTTGAGGGGAATCTTTGGAGATAGAGAAGTGGTCGAGAAGGAAGTCAAGCTTTGATTTAGTGAAAGGAACGAGATCAGCTTCTTGTCTTGTAAGAAGTGGAGGAAGATTTTGAAGGTCGTTTTTGTAGAAAGAAATGAGAAATTTGGTTCCTAGTTTGAGATCATTGGGTCTAAAATACATGTACAATGTAGGATCATCGAATTCACCATCTTTGAGCAATTGACTAGAGTCTTGAGCTTCTTGTTCCTTAATTGATATTAGCTTTCTTGATATGTGTGCCTCAACGACGCACTGCATTCAAAAAATACACAACGACCGATTTAAAGTATCTATGGACTTAAACAATCAAAAAGAAAAACTTCAAATCATATTTTTAGTTTTGATAATAGTTTTTAAAAAAGTTTCCCAGGAGAAAAAGAAGACTTTTTTCTTTCTTCGTTCTTCCTAAACATGAGTTTCTGCTGCAATTACGATTATAGTGTAATTCATACTAATAGAAATTTATGTAATTTATACTAATAGTTTTGCTTAAAACTTTGTAAAATTATGTGATTCTGTAAATTATAGTAATTACTCTGGATCTGGTCCAAGAAGCATCTTACATAGTACGCACATATACAGAAATAGAAGTATATAGATATATAGTATATCATATATGTGAGATAAACAAACCAGAGAGAAGAGGAAGGTGATGAAGCTGATAGAGAACAGAAAAGTTGAAGCCATTGATTTCATTTTCTCAGGGTGGAGAAAATGAGTTTCTTCTTCTTCTTCCTCTTGATATGTTGACTTTTGTTTTTAAGTGACCTTTTTTTTTTATAATTATATAGAAGTGATCTTAGCTCTCAATGAAGTACGAACACACATCTCTCTACATATATATAATAATCCATCTACTTATCCTGATGCTGACTTTTTCTTTTTTTTTACTTTCAAGGATGTCTTCATTTAAAAGTTTACACATATTAAGTAGAATGTTTTTTTTGTCAATATTAAGTAGAATGTTAGCAATTAGTTTATTGCATTTTATTTGTATTGTTAATTATTGTGAAGCCTGCAACTCCGTACATCGTCACCTCGGATTTTTTTTTATAACTAGGAGGTATATTTCATTTGAAACTGTAAAAGATACCGAGATAAATCTTGCGATATTATATTCAAAGAGATTGGTACAACTGATTCTATCATACAAACGATATAGTTTAGGGATCATCATCTATGGAAAAATAAAAAGGAATTAAATCTTATTTGTATATTGATTTGGTCTTAATCATTTCTAAATTAGATATAGAGTAACCTATAAATAGTAAGATTTCGTACAGAATATTCATATACATATATAATTTTTGGCTATATTTTTTATTGAATGCTTCTGCTTTTTTATTTTCAAATAAAGAAAAGGAGGTCATTCTCACCAAGTCTTGTGGCACTCCACTTAAATCTTTTGTTGACAATGTGAATGTTAGACTTTTGGCAAATTCAAAAGGCTTTTAAAAAAAATCATATAAAAATAAATATAAATAAATAGATGTATTTTAATTACAAAAAAAAATTAAAGAAGGTCATTGATCTTTCATTGAACTTAGTCGCAGCATCATTGACCTAATAAATTTGTTTCATAATTCCTCTACTTATATGGCGACAACCAACCCACTAAATAAATTCTTTGACTTTAATACATCACCCATTTATGTTTATTATCCAAATTTGAGCCAAAATGAGAAAAAAGAAATCAGAGTGAATATTCATATTCGTGGAATCTATTTTTAGTACATGGGTGTGTGGGTACTAACGATTCTACAAAAATTTTAAAGAAATTTTTCAACTGAGAAATTTAGCTAAAACTTTTCAAACAGTCCAAACCAAAAATACAAAGTTTGCACATTTGTTATAACACAAAACTAGACTTAATCCGCGTTGTACGCGGATATATTTTTAATTATACACACATTTAATTTATATTATTTTGTATATTATTTGGACATAATAGTTAATTTTTTATTTGATAAATCTGTTAATAAAATTAATTAATTGAAAATACTATGTGTTTATATATATATAGATATATGTTTAATTTGTTAAATTACTAATAAATTAGTCCAAATAAATTTTGTATTATAGATTTTTTAGAGTGAACAAATGAATAGATTGCTTCATTTCGTAAATACTTTCGGTTTATGCTAGTATATTTTCGGTGTATGCTAATATCTCTCGGTTTAAAAAATTTTCATTTTAGATTTACATGTCATGTATTATATATTTATATGGTTTCACCAAAGTTATGTTTAAGTTTTAACATTGGGATTTGAATTTCAACTTTTTAGAGACTTTTAACACAGTATTACTTGCAAATCAATTGTGGAGAATGTATTAATTTCCCACTTTTTGTTGTAATGGTTTTTAAGAAGATATATTTTTGGAAACTATACTCTTTACTTACGAGAAAAACTACATTCACTATCTTTTGGATGGAGGAGTATTTTCTCGATGCAAGATTTAATAAGTACTTGGATTGGAATAGGGTCGAAGTTGGAAATCTCAATCTAGAATGATTTTTTAGTACTAGATATTTTTCCACGGCCAACACGGGGCAGAATTAGCTTGTTACACACCAATATAATGGTTCAACTTATGATTAGTCGAAATAAAAATGATACTAGTTATTCAAGAGTTCATGAATCTTGAGGATATAATGCTTAGTAGAGAATTCAACACAGTGGATTTGTTAAAAAGGATAAAATGCTCTGACATTTTACTACCTGAATCGAGACAACCTCTGCGTTTTCATTTTCCGGCGCCGGCGAAGCGAAAACTCTCCGGCGCTGGGATTTCCTCGCCCAAGTCTTTCTTTTCTTCACTATCAGGATGTTTTCAACTCTCTTTACGTGTTCTCTACCGTTTTTAAACTTCTTGAATCGCGACTGGAATTCCCAACGCTTTTCACGGCGGAGGCGGACGAGAAGGTACTTAGAACCTTCTCTCTGGGTGATTCTCTTCTTGGCGTAGAGGCGGGAAGTCTCTTCAATCGTCGCCTTTCACTGCATCTCGGGTACAAGCTCCGAAGAAATCTTAACTGGTTACCGATGGACATACTCAGGCACCGAAGGCCACTTGATACCAACAGCGAAGAGGGTCGCTTCTTCTCGGAGAAGCTTTCTTCCTTCGTCACCGGCAATCTGTAACCCTATATATCCGCGAGTTGATATTCGTCATGCTTCATCCAATTTCAGATCTCGCAGATCTAGAACCCTTTACGGTGGTATCCGCTCAATACTCACCAAAACTAAAAGCCTTTTGGGCTCCGCGCATCAATTCCATACTTTGCTGGCGAAAAATATTCTCAACAATCATGATTTCCTTTCCTTGATCTAGAACATAAATTCTGGTTATCATAGAGATGATGACCATGTTTTTATGCTCAGTATATCTGTTAATCAGTGGTTCAACTCTGATTCAGGCAATAGAAATTTGTCCCAACACGGTTCTGTTGGTACTAAAAGTCTTAGCTCGATCTCAGTAGCCCCTGGTTCCACCGGGAATCTCGTCAAGCTCTTAGCCAGAGTGAAGCCAACTTGGCCGCAAATCTCTGCAAACTCATCGCCGTGTTCTACAATGTCATTTATGGGCTTTAGTCTTCTAGACCCAACAAGGAAGTATAATATTTTGGGCTTCAAATGGCCTAACTATCTTTATGGTACAATTTTTGGTATTAAGAAACCAACTCCAAGACATCAACCTTTATATCAAACTGAGGTATGTGCCAATCAATTAAAAATTTCAGAAGGGAGTCCATTAATACTTTATTGTAGTCCCTTCGTCATCTTTTTGTGAAGAAGACTTATCAAATTTCCTCATGTCGGGGCCATGAGAGATCGCTTTTACCCCTCCTCCTCTTTGTAGGAGAGAATATTTCCATCAAATTTGCTCTCACTGAGAGATACTTTTTTCTTGGCTTCATCGCCAAAGAATATCTTCGTTTTCCTAATTGTTTGTTATCTTGTGTAATGGTCCACACGGGACCAGAAGATGCAACGGGACTCATTCCGATGAGAACCGAGATTTTGGAGCATTGTTCAAAGTCACAACACAAGGTGACTATTATCAAGTTGGAAGGATTTGATGAGCGGTGTATTGTCTTCGTGATTTTACTCGCATGTGGCATCTTTCCTTCTAACACTTTACCAGACTTGTTTAAGTTTGGAAACCTATCTTTCTACGATATTGTCTTCTTTGTTCTTGTAGTAGCTCATCGATTATACGATAATGCATTTATCTTTGTAAACGTTTAAATCTATGAATGAAGAATATGTTTGATAAAAAAAAAATTGGAATCTTGACTTCTGAAAATATGGAAAACATCGAAATTGAAGAAATGGTAGAGAGGTCTAGCCTAAATATTTTAAATGCTCAACCATGAAACTTGAATTGTCCATTAAAATTTAAACATTTTAAGTGGCATATAGCATCAGATGTACTGGTAGTTTAAACACAACTATTGTAATGAGGAATAGTATGTGATACAATATGTAAGTGATCGGTAAGGCTAGAGACCGTGAACATATTCTTTTTTTGATTGTCTAACATCGGTTTAAGATTTGGTCTTTATCTCCAGTTCTAACGACGAGCTCTGTATTTTCTACAAGCTAAATATTCACGAGCTTAGGTTATCATTTTTCTATTGGTTATGTTATTTATATGGAAGGTGAGGAGTCAAAAGGTGTTTCAAAGTGTATAACTTGAGGTAGAGAGTGTAATTGTTCATGTCTTGAGTGAATAATCGTACTGGATGAATGCACAAGAGATTCCGTCTGAAGGTCGGCAAGAACCGCTAGATCCGCCAAGTGATAGTTTGAAGGTGCGATGTAAAGTTGGTGGTTCTTGGAAGTTATCATATCAAAGGCTAGGAATTGGATGGATTTGCGTACGTTCGCACGTGGGGGAGATTATTTTTCTTGAAGCTAAATGTATAAGACACAATTCACCACTGCACCCAGATATGGAAGACCTTCAATGGGACAAGAGATTCATGAAAAATGGTAAAATGTCAAGATTTTGAAACTTATTGCACACATCATTTCACAATTATTCAGACGTATAAGGAATGACCAACCTTCTCAAATTTTATTGATGACTTATGTATCCTTCGAGTTATGTTCCCACAGTTTTCTATTACTTTAATTTTTCGTTCTTTAAAATAAGATTGTCTAGCTCGTGCTATCATATTATGCATAATGGATGTTTATTTTCTATACTCTTTCTCTTTAGATTGGATTATCGATAGTAGAATTTTTTTAATTAAATGAATTGTTTGTAGAATAAGTTATATTTAACTAATTTAAATAAAACTTAAAATAAGAAGAATGTAAATATCAGAATCCTCCTATATATTAAATCAAAGTACACTTAAGTGATTTTTGCGTACGTGTCATTCATATGTGAGCTTTCAACATTAACGCTATCATTTGATTGGTCGAAAGATTTGAAATTTAAATTTAATTTAAATTTATTTAATTCATCTTTAAAATAAACATAAACCATGAATCACTTTAATTCACTTTCCAAACACTCTTCTTAAATAAACAGTTTTAACTCAATTGTCGAACATTATATTATTTAATTTATACTATCTTTGCTAATTTAAGAGTGACAACAAAAATATATATTTAAAATATGCTTTAAAATATAGACATGATTATTCAATAAAATATATATGTTATAGTTTTTTGTATTTTTTTCATAATATAAAACAAAAGTAATGGTGACCAAATTAATAATATAAATTATAAATATGATAATTACATAAAAATTTTCTTAATTTCTTTTGGACGAAATATTAGTAACCTTATAATTACACTTTTAGATTTTACATTTTTTGAAATTTACATATGAAAAATTATGTTTAAACTCTTAAATTTTATCTTTATTTTTATTTAAATATTCAAAAATATAAAAAAAAATTAATATTATTTCAATCATTAATAAAATAATAGTATTATCTACTTTAATATACATTTATTGGAGTTATGAA
>OVAN01016739.1:0-10408 GCA_900406275.1 Anastatica hierochuntica
TATATCCTCAATTAGATCGGAAAAGATGGACATCATGCATCGTTGGAATGTAGTCGGCGCATTACATAACCCGAATGGCATCCTTCGATAAGCAAAGGTACCATATGGAAATGTAAATGTCGTCTTTTCTTGATCATGAGGGTGGATGGGAATTTGAAAGAATCCCGAATATCCATCAAGAAAGCAATAATAAGAATGACTAACTAATCTTTCAAACATTTGATCAATGAATGACAATGGAAAATGATCCTTTCGAGTTTGTGCATTCAACTTTCTATAATCTATGCATATCCTATGACCCGTAATTATCCTATTTGGGATCAATTCATTGTTATCATTCTTAATTGCGGTTACTCCTCCTTTCTTGGGAACTACATGGACCGCGGATATCCAAGTACTATCCGAGATAGGGCAGATAATCCACGAGTCTAGTAATTTCAAGATCTCCTTTTTCACAACCTATTTTAAGTTAGGATTTAACCTTCTTTGGTGCTCAATTGATGACTTCGATTCATCTTCTAGATAGATTATGTGCATACAAAGAGAAGGAGATATGCCTTTTATATCATCGAGTGAGTAACCTATGGTCTTCCTAAATTTCCTTAATTCTCCTAAGACTAATGCAACCTTCATCATGCAATGTATCGCTTATTATGACTGGGTAATTAAAGTTGGGACCTAGAAATGCGTACCTTAGCCCCGATGGCAGAGATTTTAGCTCCACTTTTGGTGCCTTAAGCTCGATCCAATCATCTTCCCCATTTAGTCTTGCCTTGATGATCTCTTTAGCTTGTTCAAGCTCTTCACCTTCAATCAATTCTAACGTGCAAGTACTCTTCATCAAAGGCTTGTGCGAGTCTAGGATCTTCTCATACCCATTCTCATCCTCATTGTTGATTATCCTTTCTTCCTTTGGCATTGTTAGAGCCAATTGCAAATCATCTTTAGCATTTACTTCTCAAAGTATCCATCCGCCATTTGCTCTAGAATGTCATAGTAAAACACTTGACCATCAATAGTCAGTTTCTTCAAAGCCTTCATTACATTGAAGCTAAGCATCATATCACCCAAATAAAGATCAATCAAGTCTTTCTTGACATTAATGATTGCTCCAATGGTGGAGAGGAAAGGTCTTCCTACGATAATTGGATCGGTTGGTTCCTCTTCCATTTCAAGCACAATAAAATAGTTTGAAACTTCACAATTACCAACAAGCAACTTCACATCCTCGAGCATTCCAATAGGGTACCTAACGGATCTATCCGCTAGGATCAATGCAATCTTGGTCTTTTTGAAGTTAGTAAGGCCAAGACTTTGAGA
The DNA here is from genome assembly GCA_900406275.1 of Anastatica hierochuntica. Classification (NCBI taxonomy): domain Eukaryota; kingdom Viridiplantae; phylum Streptophyta; class Magnoliopsida; order Brassicales; family Brassicaceae; genus Anastatica; species Anastatica hierochuntica. Next base: position 1,321 of record OVAN01016739.1, read on the forward strand.
GACCGAGAACGACATCAAGCTCACGCTAGCTCCTAAATCAACCAAACATCTACCAAATCTAATTGGTCCCAAAGAGCAAGGTAAAGTGAAACTACCGGGATCATCCATTTTTGGGAGAATAGTTTTGGATGATAGCACTACACTCGTGAGTCATCACCACCTTTGATTCATCATAAGCAACTCTCTTGGCCATGACGTCTTTAATGAATTTGGCAACAATCGGACAATGCATAACTAAGTTTAACACCGGTAGAGTGACTGAGCTCCTCCGAGAATGTGCTTGAACTTCTCTCGTTCTTTCTCTAGAAGTTGTTTCTTTAACCTTCTCAGAAAAGGGAATTGAGGTTCTAAAGAAAGTGGAGCAAAAGTAACCTTCTTCTTTGGAGTCTCCACACTCTTTTTCGTTTCCACAAACTCTTCCTCAATAACTATTGGTTCTTGCTCTTTTGGTTCATTGACTTCTTCTTGTACCTTTGGTTCTTGGACCTTTTAACTTCTCATAACACATTCTAAAGTGGCTTCTCTTGGAGGTTACTCTCTTCCGTTTCTCAATGTGATAGCATTGCAATATTCTCTTGGATCCTTATTGGGCTTCCTCGGGAAGATTTCCTTTCCATGGCTAGTTACATGAGCCACTTGGTTGTCAAGAGTTTTGATATGAGCCACTAAATTTTCAACCTTTTCATTCAAATCATTCCACACACCATCAATCTTTTGATTTACATCTCCCATTTTTTTGGTCAAATCCATTGCGGCTTTGTTTTGACCCTCTAGAATTTGTTTCAATAGCGAGGTGTTATCATCTTCCTTGGAGGGTGGTGTGGGTGAGCTTGTTGGGTTTGGAAATGGTGTGAAATATCCCTTTAGAGGGAAGTTCCCTTGAGTTTGATCTTGTTACCTTTCCTTTTGATTCGGATAGTGTTAGTCCGAAGGATTGGTTACTTCTTGATTCCGGTGGGAGGGGTTATTGTTCCAATACTTATAAGATGGGTTGTAGGATCTTGGGTAGTACCCTCCTTGTATATAAAACATCTCCTCTTGATCCTCTTGATCGTCTTCAATTCCATATCCCTTACCACCCCCTACTTGATCCATAACACTAATGGGTCTTGTGTTCAACCTTGTCAGCCTATCAATTTTGGCATTACGTTCCTTGAATCTTGAATCATCCCGGGAGTCTCCATCTCGATCTTTCCCATAGCTTTGGTCGCTTTGAGCCATGTCCTCGATGAGTTGTTCCGCTTCTTTAATATATAAATTGGCGAAGCTTCCCATGTTTTCCGTGTCAAGGGAATTCCGATACTTTTCCAATAAACTGCGATGGAAAATCTCCAATAAAAAATCTGTAGTGACTCCGTGATGAGGGCAAGTCCTAACATAAGATTTTAATCTTTCCCAAGGCTTCGTAAAACGATTCATTATACTCTTGTTTGAAATTCGTGGTGTCGTTTCGGATTTTGGCCGTTTTTTGCTTCGGGAAGAACTTAGTCATAAATTCCTTCTCCACTTGAGCCCATGTAGAGACTAGCTCCGAGGAGACATTCTTTTCTAATTGAGCGGCTACATCACCTAGCGAGAAGGGGAAAAGTATCATCTTAATTGTTTCCTCACTAACCCCATTCATCTTTATAGTCCTACAAAGCCTCTCAAACTCATCGAGATGGTCTAGAAGATTGTCTTCCGGTAGACCATTGAACTTGTGGTTTTGGACCATGTTGATGAGGCCATGTTTTATCTCAAAGTTATTGGGTAATACCGCAGGAGGTCGAGTGCCAGTCCTAACTCTTCTTGTGTTGGGTGCATCGTAAGCACCTATCCTTTGGGCTCTAAGACGCTCTTGGTTTTGAACCCCAACTCCTTGAGTCTTGTTGTTGTCACCAACATTGTCTTCTTGGTTCCCAATGTGATGAAGATCTTCCATTCTCCTTCAAAACAAAGCAAAAACAATTAAAGATTTAGTGGTTGGTAACTTAAGTAACTTAGTCTAAATAAACTATTAATAGCTAAATGACAAATAATGTTGCTCCCCGGCAACGGCGCCAAAACTTGAACAAGAGATTTTCGTCTAAGCTATTCAAGTTTGATCTCAAACTCTAAGCTCTAAGCCTCAAGCTTAAGGCTAGAAATTGCAGCAAGAGGGTTATCGAACCACGAGGAGCAATGTCTACACACTTAGCTCTAAAGATAAGTTCATTAATCTAAGCCTAATCTAGATAGCGGTTTGAACAATTAAATAAAAAAAACAAGCAAAGAAATTAACAATATAAAACCAAACAATAAACGAACTAGATAAGATGAGATTAAGAAATGGAGAAATGTGGTTCGTGAGCAAGGCGAATGACTAGGTAGACTAAATATGACTAAGATGCAAGGATCAACAATGAAAACGCCATTCAAGGGCAAGGCAAGAGCTCAATTAGTTCATTCTCGTTATCCTAATCCATTTGAAAAATTTTAAATCAATTCAATCTCCCGATAGTGATCTAAAATCCATCAATCATTAAATACAAGCCAAAACATCCACTAAACACCTTGATCATCTATTCCCATAGGCCAAGTATGTTTAGCAATCCTAAGGTTCTCTTAGGCATTTCATCAAACACCTTCCGTGTGTGAAAGCATTAAGTTCTAGAAATTGAATGATCAAATCAAATCTAGCATTAAATGCTCCTTAATCATGTAAATCTAATAGGATCCAACCCTTTGCAATCTAAGTCAATAATTAGATCTACTCCAATGTACCTAACCCATAAACCACAAACGAAACTACTCACGAATCATAACTCTAAAACACGTATAAACATGATCTAAAGCCATAATCATGATGAGAAAAGAAGATAAGAAGGAACAAATTAAAACTTTCAATTAAAAAGCAAGGATTCAATAAAGATCAATGTTGGATCAACAAAACTAAAGAGAAGAGAACAACTTAGGGTTTTTAGAGTGGAAATGATTAGTATTTATACAAAATATGAAACGTGTCAGGTTGACCCGGGACAAACCGGGTCGAACCATGGATCAATTTGCTTGAATGTGGGGCTGGCGGTCTGGGAGTGCGTTGTGGACCGCCAGCCAGGGCAGCTTGGACTGCCAGGAGGGAGCTGGAGAGGGTTGGCCGTCTGTCTTATGCGTAGTAGACCGCCAGCCAGGCTGGCTTGGTCCGCCAGGGCTTCTGGAGGACTGGCTGGCAGTCGTTCTAAAGGTTGTGGACCACCAGCCAGACTGGCCTGGACTACCAACTTCTCTTGCTTGGTGCTAAACATGTCCGTTATTGCTTTCGAGTCTCCGGGTTCATCCGTTATCATTAAGGCAACCTGAAATAGGGTAGAAAAGAGGAGAAGAATGTAAAAATGCATCTCCTAAGACATCTTCTATATGATATTTCCTAATTAAGACTCGAAAAACAACTCAAAGTGATCTAAAAAGTTCTAAAATGCAAAGAAAACTCTACTAAACTCTAGGCTATAATATGCAAAATACGTAAACATCACATCCCCATGGGGCCAAGGCCTGATTCGCCAAGGAAATATCATGTCATAAACTTCATCACCGGAGGATCAGAGGTAAGCGGAGTGACAATCTCTGCTGCTAAGAGAAGCACTCGCGCTGCCAAGATCCACCGCAGAGTAGATGCCATGGTAGTTAGCAAAGAACGTGAAGATGGCCTTGGCGTAATAAGCTTCGCCACCAACACCTAACAAGAAGTGATAACTCTGCACCATGATGCCCTGGTGATATCGGTAAAAGTTGCAAACTCCCTCATGAGGCGTATCCTCATCGACAAAAGCAACTCAACTAATATAATCTTCACCAATGCCTTCGAAGGCTTGGGATTGGACGAAGAAAAGATCACCAGAAAATCAACTTCTCTAGTCGGATTTAGTGGCGAAGTGAAACAAACCATCGGCGAAGTAACCCTATTAGTATACGTCGGTAGTATCAACCAAAGGACCAATTTCCTTATTATGGATTGCTCTTCGGCATACAATGCAATAATGGGGAGGCCCTGGATACATGATATGAAGGTCGTACGATCGATGCTACATCAATCCTTGAAGTTCCCAAAACCTTGGGGAATAAGAGAGATATGAGGAGATCAGAAACGGGATCGCTCGTGCTATCATACAACCCTTAAATCCATTTCTCCAAGGCCCTGCTCAATGTCCACAACCATGGAAATCTCTGTCGAGCCATTGCATAAAGAAAGCAGCCCTCGAAGAACAATGCTGCATACCGGTAAGGAGGGCAAGGCCACAGGCAAAGAGGCGACCCTAACGGGAGCATGAGGATCGATTGAGGTAAACAAAACCCCTAGACCATAGTGCCCAGTAAACTATGGGGCCCTGGTTAGGGGTATTCTGATTTTGGTTTTTTCATATTTAACCGTCCATGATGCATGAGCAAGTCTAGAATAAAAATTGATTTTCAGTGAAAGAGCAATTTATTACCCAAGCGATTCTTTTTAAAGAAAAGCCGGTATAAATTAAACGCCTCCAAAAATAACTACACCGAGCCAAAATGTTGTAGACTGGGTTGACCGCGAAAACCTAGGTTAGTAATAACTAAGGAAAATCGGGCAATCTAAACAGAGAGAGTTGNGGGGGGAAATATGGTACAGCCCTAGACCCGCCAAGGCTAACAAGCCAATCCTAAAAATCCATGTAATGCAGACAAGCTCCTAACCATGGTCCATGAAAGGCGGACAAGATCCTAACCATGGTAAAAATCCATATAATGCGGATCAGTTCCTAACTATGGTCCATCTAATGCGGACGGGCTCCTAAAAACCATGGTCAAAACGCCATGGCAAAATGCGTACAAGCTCCTAATGGTGGTAGATGCAATGTATCAAAACTAAGAGTTAGCAAAACTAACGGAACATGTGCACCCATGTTCATCCTAGTACGCGGTTCATAGAAAAACTTAAAACCGCTTCGTAACAATAAAGCAAGCAAAAATTCAGACACAAAGTGTCAATAAGGCTACGCGCCTAGGCACTAAATGTCCAAACAGGCAGGTGTTACCAGATGCCTTGTGCCCACCGAGTTCGAAAAACTCACCCAGGCCTTCTGCCCACTAAGGCTTTATGCCCACTAAGGCCATGTGCCCACTAAGGCTTTATGCCCACAGACCAATGGTCCAACTGATCTATGTAATAAAACATGATAAAATCGAGCCTAAGGCTTGAAAATTAAAGGCTTATGAATTCGCGAATCATAAAGCGTAAAATTGGCAAGACCTTGTCTCACAGTACCAGACTTCATAGTCTGACAATTATGAACTCATTGTTCACCAGGGCTATATGGCCCACAATTAGACCTGGTTATGAAAACTACGGACTTTCGACTCTCTAAGGCCATGTGCCCCCGTGCTTAGATACCAAATCTGAAAGTTCGTAAATCTAATGCTCCAGAGACCGTAGTCCACTAGGGACATGTGCCCCATGCTTCCTTGAAGATAGATTCAACGACGAAAGATCTTGGATCTACCAAAGCCATGGATCTCTGGGCCCCAGCAGCACGACCAGAACCAACAGCTAAGAGTGCTTCAACCTTTCAAGGGCGCAAGCCCCAAAAGTATAAATGTCACGCTCAAAGAGCAAGAGAGCCATGGACCTCAGAAGAGAACACAAGGAGCTAACTAATCAAAGATCTGCCATGGGCCTGACAGGATTGGACATATAAAATATGGATCCGGAGTCCATAATCCGCATCTTCAGAAAGAAGTTTGGAGACAATCCGGTGTAAACCTGTATGTTACAAAGGCAGCTACTGCAATTCACCAAGACCTCGATATTGATTCGGCGTCTCCTCGGTAGAGTATGTCTATCAGAATAATAGACTAAGAAGATGATCGAACGATAAGAGGTCGAAGGAGTAAGAGCAAAAAGAAGCCAAACAGAAAATGGGATAAAAAGCCCTAGAGGCCTACCAAGATTAAAATTTTGGGTCTCAATGACCCAAAAGGTTTTAAAGGCCTTCCGGCCCAAAGACAAGTGAAGAGCACGAAGGCCCGAAAGAGTTCAATGCCCACGAATAGGCCCTTACAAGCTGGATAATGGCCTTGGCCGGAGCCAACACCTACATAACAAAATAAAAGAGAATGATTTTACGCCTCAAGGATGCCTTCTTCTTTCTTCTTCTCTTCTTCTGGGGGGTTCATTGGAGAAGGGGCCTCGGAGCCTCGAAAATCGGGATGACCCTTGGCCAGAGATACCAGCGTCACCTCCATAAGAGGAGAGATCTTACCCTCAGCTAGAGCCTCCAGGTGGCGCACTTCTTGGACCTTAAAATCGAAATTGGCTAAATGCCAGCCTTTGTGAGCCTCAGTCAAGAAGTCCTTAGCCATTTCCCATTTAGACCTCACTTCCGCAACACCTTCGGCCATCTTCACCTAGGCTATAGCCTTGTCTGCCTCCTTGGCTTTAGCCTCCACCAGGGCAGCAAGATGATTTGCCTCTCCTGGAGCCTTCACTACTTTGAGCTCCCTGACTTCGTGATCCCTGGCCTCCGACTCCTTCTGTAGAACTCCATCCCTTTTCTTCTCGACTGTAAGTTCTGTCAAGACATCTTCAATGGCTCGTCGGGCCTTGGCCACCGCCTCCTCCAAGTCCTCTACGTCCTCATGCTTGAGATAGGTGACAATGAGAACCTACAATGAAAATCAAAGTCAGTAGCCGCCTAAAGCATCAAAGGGCAGTTGATCATATACTTACTCCAAGAGCCCTGAAATAAGGTCCTCCTCAAAATGAAACTGCTTATCCATTATATCATCTACACCAACAGCTAAGAGGTGGTCAACAAAGGCATCTTGTCGAGAAGCAGGAGCCTCAGTGGAAGCTGGAGTCAAAGCAACCTCCTTGACAGAGCGAGATTTCTTGATGGCAAGGGAGGCGGCTGGAGCCTTAACCCACTTCTTTACTGAGGTCTTGCTCTCCTTGGTAGGGACTTCATCAAAGATGGATTCAACGTCCACCAATTTAGCGTTACCCTCCATGTACTTCTTGAGATTTTTGAAGACCACGTTTTCGGTTCTTTTGCTCATGTTTGTCCCTAAAACGGGTAAATGAGAGGAGTGAGAGGGGTGACCGGCCAAAGTACCTGGGAATGATTCATTGAAGGCTTACAAAAGATAGAGGTGTATTATAAATTGTGTTCACTGACAAGGAAGTCAATCGCCCCACAACCCTTGGGGAGCCTCAGGATCGCCTCCACTCCTGGTCTACCCGACTCTGGTGGTTGAGTCTTGACCTCTGCATAGCAACAAAACAAGCACAAAGTAAGGCGTTAGCAAGGTCAAGGAATATTTAACAAAATCAAGTCTACAAACCTCTGTGTTCCCAGTGAGTTAAAAACCCTGGACTGTCTTCCAGAGAGACAAGGTAGTAGCAGTTTCTAAAGGCCTCATCTTTAGCCCTCCACGTGGTGAGCCTTGTCATTCACTAGGGCTTCCTTACCCATTATGGTGTGAAGCTGATACCTTAAAGGTTCACTATGGTAGTAGAAGAAGTAGTAGGTGTAAAGAACCTCATCTACTCCCACCGGAATAGAGGTTAACTCTGACAAGGCCTGGATAGACGTCAGAACACGGAAGGTTGGGGGAGAAAATTGGCTAGGACAGATCCCAAACCTATTAGCCATCGCCACAACTAGAGGAGGCAGTGATCCGCGGAAGCCAGCCTCTAAATACACTTCATAGATGGCAATATCTGAGAAACCGCAGTTAGCGGCCCTTTTGTTAACATCAGCACATCTAAATGGAAGGCTCGGCGGAAGATCAAAAAGAACTCGTGCTTCATCCAATGACTCTTGGTCAAGGACTGACGGTGGGTTGGAATCTACTAATAACTTTGAAGGCATTCTAAAAAGGTTGTGTCTTTTAAAAAAAAGCTCAATCGAAACCTTAAAGAAAGCTCTAGCGATACGAGAGAAGCGTCGGGGAAACATTACCTTAGTACTAGAAGTTGAGGCGATGGAGACGCGAACGACGGGACCCGCTAGAGATCTTCAAATCGGAAGAGAAATGGTTAGAACATGCTCAAAGATCTGCAGAAAAAAATCTACTCTTCAAATTCCACACGTGGAAAATGAAGAGTGGAGGGCAACTGTTGGGGTAATTTTATTCTCTTAGTGTCTGGCCATAACTAGACCAAGGAGACATAAACAAACTCCCTAGTTGAATGTGTAAACCAAGATCATAGCCAAGGACATGCCGCCAAACCGAGGCTATAGCCGAGGTAGGGCGAATATCCCCTTTAGCCGATTGAAGGTTTGTATATTATTTAATGGAAACGACGATGGATTAGAGCATGTGAATTTTTTTATGGTTATGGCATTTAGCACCAGGAACCATGGATTTACTTAATATCCTTTTTTGTTTATTTAGTTAAAATGTAGATCAACAATCAATAGACAAAATATTACCACTAATCGATGAGACCTAGGACAAATCAAGAAGCCAATCATGGACAACGGAGATTTATTAGGGCTCTTGTCATTGGATATGGATCTTGGGGAGTTTCCTATACACATGGGCAGGTTACTTGAGGAGGAAGAGCAAATCACGAACCCAGGCATCGAGTCAAATACTCTTATTTTTTAACTACAATTATAATTCTTCCTCTTCCTCAGCGACCTAGGAACAGAGATCAGAAAAAATCTCAAAACAGAGACAAGACAAAAGGAAAGACATGTTTTCTAAAATTACCATGAACCTCTCAGATACACTGTATGATCATGTACATATCAATCAATTATTTTTCATATAATTTGTCATCTTTCTGCTCATAACAAATATGTAACGAACCCTGACCCGGGGGTCAGGACTGCTCCAAGCGGTATCGCCAAAACCGGAGCAAACTTCACCAACCGGACAGTTATTTACTTCTGACTGACCTGGACAAAAAGAAAGAAAAGGGAGAAGAGAATGAATGACTTTCCGAAGAAAGGCACCCAGTGAGGGCGGACCATCTACAACCTCACACGATACCAGAATAACCCCGCTAGACTAGGTCTAACTCCGCCCAAAAGTAAGCACAGAAAACCTAGACATTCAACTACCAGACAAGGTGGCTACTGCTCCCACCTGT
>OVAN01016740.1:0-10408 GCA_900406275.1 Anastatica hierochuntica
TATATATATATATATTGATCGACACACATTTGTTTAATGGGCCAAGGCCATAGTATGTTTTTGATTAACTTTATTAATAAAATCAAATTTGATTAATTAGTACATATATATATTTATATATAGAATTGTTATTTTATTATCATATAAATAAAATCACCAAAACCCTTAGTATACTTTGATCAATTCGCTTAGGTGTGTGACCATATAGGATCATATAATATTAGCAATAGATTCATAATCCATAGATAATAAGCGATCTCTAGCAAAACATTATAACCAGCTAATATTATTCGACTTGTGGATCCTCGACACTACAACTTAATTAAGAGTAAAGTACAAATGATTTCAGGACATTCCCAACATTAACTTCTAACGATAACCTGAAACTTTAACTTCAAAACATTTGTTGTGGGTCCAAACCATGATGAATGGGCTACAAATATGAAATTAGATCTCAAAGTAGGAAAGAAATCTAGCTCTATAGATGGATCTATCGCATAGCCTAAAGAAGATTCGTAAGCCCTCGATGACGACACGACCAATAATATATTTCCTGGATAAAGTTGATGATATAAAACAATATCTCTACTATGATGTCCCCTTTCACAATGCTCATTAGTTTTAGACTCATGCTCAGAAGATATGGTATGATTAATAGCCAGCTAGTCCCTAGACTTAAGTCAAAGCTCACAATGTACTGATCGAAGAGATTTGCTATTGAGGCTTATTATGGAAAGTTGACACAATTTTGGAGAATTCTTGTAGATTGTCAACATTACGAAATGATGGAGGAGGTCGAAAAGGAAAGATAAGAAGACAAGCTTCATCAATTTCTTTTGGTCCTCGATTAAACTCTCTATGGTTTCGTGAAGTTTGCACTTTTATCACGCGTTCGTCTACACTCGCTTAAAGAAGCATATAAAACCCTGATTCAAGATGAGGAATCCAGGTATGTGGCCTTACTGGCCATGTGGCGAATAACTGCTTTCGTAATGGTTGGGAGAGCCAAACCTTTCTCGCAACAATTTTGTCAATGCTTTAGATTGAGAAAATTTCTCTCACAAAAATTTGGTCATGGAACTATGAGGGAAGCAAAATAAATCTATATATGGAGAGGTGGCTCATACCAATCACGTGTTTGCAAACACAAATGTACAGTCTGTGGCTTTCAGTATTCATTTTGGTAAGCAGACTGGTCCGATTACAGATGCAAATCGAATTGGAGTTTGATGTCTAAGTGATGTTGAGTGGAAGACCCTGATGAGCATGCTTAATGAACAAAGGTTCATTGCTTCAGAACAACTTTTGGTAAGTGTTTCTTAGAATCATAGATTATTGACAACATTAATATTTTACTTAACTTCCAGAAGTTTAACCCCTCCCTATAATTTTTTTGATCTCTTTGTGAGTCCTATCGTATAATAAAAAAAATCAAATAAGATAAAGGTTGCACTGCACATTCATTTGGATCTAGAAATGCATGTGCAATGTCCATCATCAAGAAGAAGTCAATTCGCTGAAGCATAAAAGAGAAGGGGCATAGGGTTAATGAGCGACCCTTAGCTATGGAATGTTACACCTTTCTTTTCCTTTTTGGCTTTTTCTTTAGTCTCTTCTTTTCGTCCTTTCAGATGGCATTGCGATTATTCTTGTCATTCCTTCTGTCATGCTATTGTCATGTGCTACAAATTGATCCTCTCGTATAGTGTTTCCTCTCTCATGTTATACAAAATAGACCGCTCCTTTAATCCAATGAATAGGCAATGGTGACAAAGGCTTAGAAGCATAGGCGGGCATAAGAAAAATTAATTCTTTCATCCAAGCGTGCATATTCTATTGAGCGTATACGATCATTGAGTCGGTCACTGGTGGCTTCCTCACTTGCAATGTGAAGCTGTTTTCCATTTCTCATTTTTTAGGCCTTGAATCACTCACAGTTGTTACTGCTCTCGCTCGTCTTACTAGCCCCTTCGCCGGGACGTAGGCTCCCGAAGAGGGAAACTCAGCGAATCTCAGATGCAAAGTTCTGCACCTCATTAAGATCATATTGGCATACTCTCCCAAAAAAAAGAGCATACCCCCAGTGAAGATGGTGGGACATCCAATCATATAATAAGTTCTCTTGATTTCTTGATTGATATTTGTGATATGACTCCTATGCTGATAAAATTGCTTGATGGAATGTTCACTACTTCTACTCAATATGGTCGGGTTCATACAGAACATCTTTGCAACTTGTGATGTCTATTTCATTAATGGAATTCATTATCATTTGATCTCAGTTTCACATTTAGCTAGAAATAGTGTTTGTATTAACTTGTTATTATTCAGGATCGGATCATGATGTTGTTGATTGGAGTAGGTGAGCAGAATAATGGAATTTATTTTTTGGGGAATGAATGTTAGCTAAAGTTAAGAAATCAAATTTGTTGCCTCTTGATGCTTGGCATAGTCCTTTCCGACACCGTTCTTCCAAAGATTTAGATACGTTGTAGCTTTCTAATTCACATACTAGTGCTTTTAATTTTACAAAATGTGATATATGTATTTGAGCAAAACAAACAAGAGATTTATTTTCCTTGATTACTAATAAGACGAGTTTTCATTTGAAATGATTCATTGTGATCTCTGAGTTCCATATTAAACTTCTACAATATGTGAATCTTGGTACCTCTTATATTGTTGACGATTACTCGCGTACTGTTTGGATATATCTACTACTATCAAAACAAAAAGCACCCTCATAGCTTCATAACTTTCTTGCACTTGTAGATAGGATTTTAGCAAAAAAAAAGAAGCAATAGTATGTGTGAATTTATATGTTTTTTGGATTTCTTTGCTCAACAAGGGCTTATTCATGAGACTTGTTATGTCGGAAACCTCAGCATAATGGAAATCTGGAGCGCAAACACAAACATGTACTTAATGTGGTGGAGCACTTCTTTTTCAAGCTCATCTTCCTATTAAGTTTGGGGCTATTATGCTCGTTCAGCGAGGATATTTGATCAATCATAATGGTACGCCTGTAATTAAAGGAAAAATGCCAGTTAAAATTATCTACAATCGACAACCTCCTTTGAATCATCTTTGGTTGTTCGATTGTCTTTGTTACGCTCATAATAAAAAAAATCGTGAGCCGTCGCAACAAATCAATGTTTGTTAGATATACATTTAACAAGAAAAGCTGACAGGTTTTTAATCTAAATACTTGGACATTTTGGGTCTCACGTAATGTTGTGTTTATTGAGACTGAATTCCCATTTTTAGAATTATATCAAACTTTTTCATCACCATTGATGTATTCCCCTTCATCATCAATCGTTTATGATGATGAGTTTAATCATAATTTGTCTCTGACAATTTTAATAATACACAATTGTGCGTCTCAGCTCGTGCAGTATCATGTATTTGATCTTGAAAAATTAAAATGAGTTTCCTTCGCAAGTAGCTGAAGCTTCAACGACAAGCGTGGTAGTTCCAAAATCTGAACCTGAAGTTTTAAGTCATGATCGTCGTGGAAAAAATCACAGATGAAGCTCGTCGACTACATCACCGCCTTGCTGCATGAATCTCTTCCATCTGCTACTCCATACCCACTGGATTATTATTTATCAAGTGAAAAATTTTCAGAGGATTACCAAGCATATATAGCAGATACCCCTTCTAGCGTTTAGCCACTACACTACAAGGCTGACGTTGAGGATGAGAATTGACAATTTTCCATGAAAGATGAGATTGACTCGTGCGAAGATCTTGGTACATGCACTATGTACGATTTACCACCAGGAAAAAAGACGTTCAAATGAAAATGGGTTATTAGTTAATATAATGATGATGGTATACTAGAGAGACATAAGGTACGTTTAGTGGTATTTGGTAACAATCAAACCGACGGAGTGGATTATACAAAAATATTTTTACTTATGGCTAAAAAGGTTACGATTCAAGCTTTCCTATATCAGGTGGTATCTAAAGATCGAAAAATACATCAAATGATTGTTCATAACACGTTTCTTTGTGATGGTCTCGATGAAGAGGTATACACACAATTACCTAATGGTTTCTGCACATCTGACAAAAATGAAGTTTGTAAACTTAAATCTCTATATGGTCTAAAGAAAACTCCTTGGTGTTAGAATGAGAAGCTTGTTCATGCATTTAAAGACTATAGTTTGGAGCAAGACTTTGCGTAGTACTCCCTATTTGTATATGCTAAGCACACTACTTGCATACATGTTCTCACATATGTGGATGATTTGATTATTATGGAAAGTTCAATGCAGGTAATGAATGAGTTCAAGATGTGTTTAAATGATTGCTTTCACGTGAGAGATTTGGGCATTCTAAGATATTTTTTGATATTGAACTCGTAATCCCGAGGGAATTTACTTGTGTCAACGAAAATATGCACTTGATATTATCTTGGGATAAGGCTGATTGGGTCAAGCCTGTTTCTTTTCCTTAGCATAATATGCTTGCATTAGTATATGGAGATAAACTTTTGAAAACATCTAGCTATCATAAGTTGGTGGGTTGATTTATCTAAAGGCAATGGATCGTGAAATGTCTTATGTTATTCATATTTTGTCTCAGTTCAAAAGTAGTCTGAAGGATGTATATTGGGAAGCAGCACTTCACTCAATTAGATATTTGAAGAATAATCATAGTTAAGGAATTTTTCTCTATGCTAATACAGAGCTTACTGTGTCAGCTTGGTGTGATGAAAATCGAGATACATGTTCATTGACAAGAATATCAGTTACAAGATGGTTTATAAAGCTTAGTGGCTCACCTTTGTCATGGAAGACACAAAAACAGGATGTTGTCTCGTGGTGTTCTGCAGAAGGTCAATTCAAGGCAATGGAAAACACGATCATTTAACTACTATGGCTCAAACAGTTGTTACTGTAATTGGGATTGATTGTTTAAAGTCGTTTTCTTTGAACTCCGATAGCCTGTTATCTATTAATCTTGCGAATAATCCGATTTATCATGCTAACGCAAAAAATGTTGGAATGGATTGTAATTGTATTCGTAACGAAGTCGTAAATGGAGTTATAACATCAAAGCATATGTTTACAAAGATTCAATTGGCGAATATCATGACCAAGGCGTTAGCTCGAAGAAATTTAAAGATTTTCTTTTTAAACTGAGTTTTTGGAATCTACACACTCCAACTTGATAGAACGGGGAGGGGGGAGGTATTAGGCTCATGTTCATTAGGTTAAACCTGGTGTAACAACCCAATTTTATCAAATCGGTTTAATTTTTGTCGTTGCCTTAAACCACGATTTTTCCTAAACCAAAACTTACCCAAACCCAAACTAATTTCTCCGATCAAGAAAAAATCAAATTAAATAAAACCCTACTTATCTCCTTCTTTAAGTCGTTGACGTCCAACGTATTAGGGAGAAATTTCTCACATCGGAGTTTGAAGAGATCCTTAGTAGTATGTAAGGGACATGAGTCAATCGACTTATTGCCAATTGGCTTTGAGTTGGAAGCCCATGAAACTTACATGGTATCGGATCCCATATCTATACAATCCAACCTGATCCATTCGATCTGACCCAAAATTGACCAAGAGAGCCATCGTCTCGAGAGGGTGTATTAGGGATAAATATCCCACATGGAAGTTGGTAGAGATCCTTAGTAGTATGTAAGGGAGATGAGCCAATCCACTTATCGCCAATTGATTTTTTGTTGGAAGGCCATGAAACTTAACACAACGTAGAGAGAAAGATTGAGATGTGAAGGAGATAGAGACCTTGCAGAAGAAAGAGCAGGAGAAGAGAGATATAGCAGATATTGAAGTGAAGAAGAGAAAAAAGGTGAATAGAGATTTTTAGAGAAAGAAAATGAGAGATGTACAAAGCGACATGGAGGAGGAAAGAAGCTTCACAAATGGGAAGCAAACTGAGATGGAAGAGAAGAAGAAGTAAAACACAGAGATGTGCAGAAAAAGGATAAGACTAGAGAAAAAGAAGAAGAGATTTATGTGAGTTGGAGATGGAGAAGTGAGATCAAGAGGCACCAACGGAGAGAGGACGTGATCATCATGGAAGGAGCTCCACAGCGGGGTATAGGAGTCATGACATAGATCTGGAGCATTGAGGGCGGAGAGTACATCTGCAGTAGAAAGTTAGAGTCAGGACAAGGAAGGATCACTGAAAAGGATAGAAAGTTTGTAGCGCGAGCAAGCATAATATAGGAGAAGAAGGCCATGGCTGAGAAGAGGTTTTGTAGGATGTGCTAAGCTAATACTAGATAGAGTTAGACCGCAAATATAAGCTTTCTGGAAAGCATGGTTGCAAAGAATCCACGGGAACAAATGAAATTGAAATTGGAGTTGCGCATCAAAAATTATTGACGTTGCTTCCGGAGTCAATAATTACAAAATCTATCAAAACCCATAAAATTATGCATAGCAGTTTCGATGCAGCAAATTTGGAGGAACGTGGGAGGCTCATTTGTTGTCCACTGGATATAAAACTTGGAGGAGTTCTTCAAGGCATTATAGATGTGAGTATCAACGACCGAGATCGGATTATAGTGGTTAGATTTTGAGTTATTGATGTTTTATACGAGGTTATTCAACATAAATGTATCATGTGACTAGTTGTTGAAACATGATTTTTCTGTTGAGCAAATGGTATCCGATCGATGTAACGTCAGTGGCTATGGCTAGAGGACATCTAGGAATTAATTTTGAACGGTGGGATTGGAAAATTAACGGTTAGGTCTTGAGTTATGCATTCGTTTTCCTTAGAGTTTATTTTTGCCAAGAATATCATATTTGACCGATTTGGTTCATTTTCATTCACTGAGTTCCAGAACATTGTTTCAAAGTCATCACTGTCTTTCGATTTCGCCTCAGGTTCTCTTTATAACCCTAGGCCAAGGTGAGGATCACCCAACGCTTCCATCTTTAACGTATACTGGATTAGATCGCGTTAGACTAGGTCTAGTCCTTGCATGTTTCGACCTGAGGTATATTGACTCAGTCGAGTGTCTGTGTGATATTGCTATATGCCTAAGTGCGGATCTTCTGTGATTGGTCGCCAGAGCGAGCATAGGTAGTTATGATATTGGTTTATTGGATTTAGTAATCAGATATTTAATAAGGATTAGGGCTATACCGGTATATCTTGAGAATTGCGAAAGAATATAAAATGCATTAATGAAAGAGGTGTTTTGTGTTGGACGTTTTTCTCGGTGACGGAACAGTGCACGAGCGCCGCTGTGGATTCTGTTTCGCTATAATTGGTCGTAGCCGAGCCAGGTGTGAGAGACAAACTTGGGCGGGGTACAAATGGAGGATTATGTATTACTGCAGTTAGGCCTAGGACTTGGACGGGGTACAAACAGAGGATCCCTGTGTTACAGGAGTCTTGCGAGGGGTACGGTGGCTGAGTCGATCCACTTCGTATCATCGAGATCAATGAAGTGTCTAAAGGCACTTCTCCCACGCTGAGGAAAACCTCTTTGGATAATGCCAGCAGTCACTTAAGTTTTTTAGGGCCATTGCTTGTTTTTTTTGTACATTAGGTGCCGTTTTTGTGGACTGGTCTATGTTTAGACTTTATGGATTGGGTTAATATTCAGTCGATTTGACGTTTTGGTCTGGTTTTCGCTGAGCGACTTGTTTGAAAAGCCGCTCACCCCTCTTTTCTTTTTCTCTTTTCTTTTTCGAGTTAAGGTTGACTGTTTTTGCGAAAAACAATATGCACTGGACCAAAATTAGTTAACTTCGAAACTCTTCAGGGTCGTGTTACACTCGATTACCAAGAAATCTTTGTTAATTTTGATCACCAAAATATTTTTGTAAATTTGGTAACCAAGATAGCTTCGTATATAGGACTTATACACTTGAATGAATAAAATAAGAAACGCTTTTACAATTTGTACGGTTTTTGAGAGTAGTCGCGTAGCGATGAAGTTGACAAACTCCTAATGAACACTATAACTCACGTCTCAACACAAATTAACTTTTTCTTAATATTCACAAATTGTTCTTATTGATTTGGATTATATATACTTTGATTTTTTATAGTGCTGTCCAATTTGTTTTCGGTTGGATTTTTGAGTTAGTATGAAACTATCAGGTTCAAGTTGGTGAATGTTTTCTGTACCGATCAGAAGAAGTTCATAACTAATTGACTCTAGAACAAAGGCATGCATTAAACATTCACACCTTTCTCAAAATTGGCCTAGTTCCAATGATTTAACCGAAAGGAATTGATTTTTGGATATTGGGTTTAGTTATAATTAAACCGATATGAGAGATTGTTTGGCTTTCCTTCAAAATAAAAGAAAAATCCTCAATTGTCGTCTTCTACTTCTCCGATATAAATGCTTTTCTCTTTCTTCTCCAGCATGAGTCTCAGTCGACGATTTAATGGTTCTACACTGACGGTAAAAAACCTTAAACCCTATAAATCTCGCCGCTGGAACTTTGTAATTTTGTTTTATTGTCTGCATGGAACTTGGTATTAACAGCGGACTGGAAGCTGGCCAATTTCGGCACCAACTATTGCTATCGGGCTTTTATATATATGAACTTTAGAAGTATACTAAATCTTACATAAAACTATAATTAAATTTGAATTACCTACATACACTATCATAAAGTTGAGCTGGCTACCACGTTGGGTTTGTATTTTGTGTTTTCACAGATTATCTCTATACTATTAAAAGAGAAACATTGTTAAATAAATAACCTTACAATGATGTGTGATTTACGAAATGTGCCATTAGAAAATAATAATTTAAAGAACAAAAAAAAATGAAATGTAGGATAGTTACGTGAAATAATTTAATATTTAATTATTTTTTCCGCAATTATTTAATTTATTATTAACTATATTCAAAGTATCATTAGATTTCGTAATCTTAACAATTATTTATTTTTATTGCTTATTCATATATATATTTTAGATTCAATCTTACGTTTCTTCGTTATAAAAATTACGTCAACTAATTTTATATTTAGTTATTGAGTTTAACAATTAGTTATTCAATTAATAACTATTTCAAACACTAGAATATTCTTATTTATTAAGTCGATAACTATTATTTTTTTAACAATTATTTAGTTTTAATCGTTAATTCTTAAACTATCATATATTTTCCAAATCTTTAAACTAGAATATTCTTATTTTATTCGCTACCTAATTCTTAACCACAATAATATGACAAGCACATATAAATACCATAACATAGATCGATAAGCTCAACACACTCTAAAAATCCGATTACAAGCAAATTAAAAAGATAGTTTTTCAAAATGGCTACATCAAACGGTTTTACTCCTCTGAAGAATGTAAAACCTTTTAAAACATCATGGCGAGTCCAAGTAAAGATCCTGCATACCTGGAGACAATACGCAAATCAAGTTGGTGAATCCCTTGATATGGTTCTTTCTGATGAATTTGTAAGTATTTAATAAATTTTTATTATGGGTTTTTTAGTTTTTAAATATAGATCTATCGTTTTAACAATACTTTAGTTTAAAATTTGTAGGGCACTCTTATCCACGCTTCCATCAAGAGACCTCAGATATTAAGATTTCAAAAATCTATATATGTAGGAGAATAGAGGATCATAGAGAATTTTTCCTTGACAAAACCATCGGGCCAGTTAGGCCCACGATGCATGATTTCAAAATGACTTTTATGAACATCACAACTATTATTCGATGTCCATCAAAGTCTAGTGACTTTTATTTGAAGTTGGCTAATTTTAAACATGTTTTGAATGGTTCATTGAATGCTTTTTATCTGATAGGTATAAAAATAATTTCGAGTTTCCTATCAATATATAATATATTCTAAAAATATATCGTATCTTATTTAAGTATTATCTGATAATTTACTTACATTTATTTTTTTAATTTTTCACAAATATTGTTGGACAAGTTATCAACGTGGGTGAGATGAAAGAACTTGAAGTGAATCAAAAAAACACGAAGAAGGTTGAGTTTGAGATTAGAGACACAAGGTTATAATTCTGTGGTTCACAATCAATTATTCTCTTATTTTATGATTTTTATCTTAATTGAATTTTTGTTTCATATTTATAGTGACGAACGTCTATCTTGTACGTTGTGGGGAAAATTTGCTGACATTTTGTTTGATGTTGTTAGCAAAGACAACAATGAAAAAGTGATTGTTCTTATTCGGTTTGCTAAGATTAATAACTTCAGAGGTAATTATTATATACATGTTTTTATACCTCATCTAATTTTTAATTTTTATTATATATGATTGGTGATGGGCTCATGTTTAAAACTAATTGGGCTTATTTAACTTGGACATTTGTAAACATTTGATAAATTTTATAATGTAATTTAATATAGTTTTTTTGTATTAGATATTAGATTAAGAAATTTGATATTTATTAAAATTTA
>OVAN01016741.1:0-10281 GCA_900406275.1 Anastatica hierochuntica
AACTTTTCACCAAAGAACTCATAATCAGGGAATCAGGCTAGGTATTACAGGCTTTTAGTGGTGAGGCTCAGAGTGTTTGGGGTATCAAAACTGTGTTAGAAATGCAAGAAAATATGCAAAATCGCAGGAGAGAAAGAGTATATTGACATCCATGTCCCCTAACTACCCAAGTACAAACCACCAATCAGAAAATAAACCAGATATGTGCATTCTTCAGGGTGAAAATGATCAACATAACAATATGCTAATGCTAATTTCTAAACTAGATATATAGGAATAATAAACAATTTTTTTTCAAGAATGAAAATCTGGAAGAAATTAGCATATTGATGACATTTTTAAACTCTAAAACACCCATACAACATGAAGAAATGCAACATATCCATCTAAACCACCTAAACACCCAACACCGAGAAATCAGACACTAAGGACCGTGTCTAAACCACATAAAATGTTCAATCCTACCTGAGCAATTAGAAGGATCATGTCTACCCTATTCTCTCCATTGTTTTTACACATGTGTGCATATAAGATAAAAAAAAGAAATTCATGGAGAATCAAGGAGATAAGGTAAGGGTGTGTTGCCAGACTAAAGATGAGTCTGGCCACTCAGGATTACCGAAAAGGATGGTAGAAAAATGGGGATGTAATCCTAAATGATAGGGTTTGATTCCTGATTTTAAAGTTCCTGGATCAAAGCATTTAAAATTCATTAGTAAGCCAAATAAGATAGAGTTAAAAACATTTCAGAAAAAAGTCTGAGCTCCATAGATTTCTGGTGGGGAGTTTGGTCATGAGTTATTCCGGTTTGCCTGCGCTAAATGTCCAAGTAAATGGTCAATGACCATATAGAATAAAGTACAATGCGCAGAGATAATAGTCAAAACTCATCATGAAGCATAAATAAATCCATAAACTGACTCGATAAAAGACATAAAAATGACTCACGCAACACCGAAAGAAAAAGAAAAACGTCAGTATCCTCCCCCAGACTTAACTCACACCGTCTCGGTGTGAAACAAATCCAAGGAAGGGGTAAGTAGCAAATAAAAATAAAAAGAAAATGAAAAGAAACGGGAAAAAAGCAAACTTACCTGAAATTGTGTAAAATAGCCTCATATCTTGACATGGATCGATCAATCCAGGACAGGGATCAGTCGATCCCTGTCCAACTGTCTGTGATCTTTTTCTGCAATTCGAAGGGTAAAAACACAAAAAACGTAAAAAGCACAAAAAATCAAAAACACTACAAAACTAACTAAAATGAAAAAGAAAGATACCTAGTGGGTTGCCTCCCACTCAGTGCTTGTTTAAAGTCACGAGCCTGATTGTAGTAGCGATGGATCAGTCTGGAAGGGCCTTGGAACTCGCCCCGAAGCAAGCTCCGCCAGAGAAAATCTTTAGCTCAAGGATGCTGCTCATCGCTTTCTTCACAGTAGTTGCGCCTTTCTCTTTAAACTCAAGCGTAATGATGGCTCTGACCTTGGAGAAAGATCTGATTCCGCCTTTACGCTTCACCTTGTACTCAATAGCGCTTCCATCACATCTAAGAGGGATCAAAGTCAACTCTAAACTCTCCTCAGTACTGTGCTCTTTCTGCTTCAGCTTCACCTTCTTTTTGGTCTTGAGTTGTCCGAAAATCGGGATAGGGATCGATCGATCCATGTTTGGATCGGTCGATTTGAGTCCAAAATTCTGTGTATTTTCCAGCTTTGCACGAACACTTCCTTCGAGGCTTGAAATCCATCCAAAATGCTTCCTTTTCGCATATTCAAGCTCTGATCCTGTAAAAACAACAAAGAACACAAAACCGCGCCAAAACAATCCGAATACATACTAAAAACCATAGATCTCGAATGAAAACCATACTAAAAACCTACTAAAATACTGACACATCAGGTACTAAACAAAGTTAAACCATCCATTAATCATTTACGCGTTTTTGGTTGTGTTTGTTTTGTTTTAGTTCCCGGAGAAATAAGGAAAAAACTTGAAGCTAAAAGCACAAAGGCAATGTTTTGTGGATATTAAACTACTCAAAAGGGCTACAAGTGTTATGTTCCGGAAACAAATAGGATGATGGTGTCTAGAGATGTACATTTCATGGAAACAAAGGGATACTCTAAAGAAAAAGATTGGGATAATTTGAAGGATATTTCAAGCTCAACTTCGGATAGGGCCGATAACCTAAGGAGAATACTCCAAAGTCTCGACATCACAAGCCTTGAAGTCCCTAAAAGAGTTGAGCCACATGGAGAAGCATCAAAGGAAGAAATTCTCGTTGATCATGAAGGGGGAAACCTTGATGTATCACCACATCAAGATCAAAGGGAAGTCTGAGAAGAAGAAACCAAGAATGAACCTCAAATTGATCATGAATCCGAGGGTGAGGCTCAAGAACAAAGGGAAGAAACTCAAGAAGAAACTGTGAATGAGGAGCAAGAAATTGAAAAAATACAACCCCTAAGAAGAAGCACAAGGATAAGATAAGATCCTTCCAATTGGATGAACAGGAGGGTGTACTACAATAATGAAGCTGTAGCTCATCCAATTCAAGCTACATGCTCTTTAGCCATGTATCCTCAAGAACACCAAGTCTTTATGGCCAACTTGGATGAACAATACATACCAAGGACGTATAAAGAAGCAAAGGAACACAAGGTTTGGAGAGATGCGGTTAAGGATGAACATAAAGCTATGGTGCAAATGGAACATGGTTTGAATCCGAACTACCAAAAAGAAATAAAGCCATGTCAAGTAAATGGGTTTTCACCATCAAGTACAATAGGGATGGAACAATTGAGAGGTACAAAGCAAAACTAGTGGCAAGAGGATTCACACGAGTATATGGAGAAAACTACATAGATACATTTGCACCCGTGGCAAAGCTTCACACAATTAGGATTATCCTCTCTCTTGCCGTGAACCTTGAGTGGGATCTTTGGCAAATGGACATCAAGAATGCATTCCTACAAGGAGAATTAGAAGATGAAGTATATATGCATCCTCCACCAGGATTAGAGCATCGTGTCAAGCCCAGAAATGTACTAAGACTTAAGAAGGCGATCTATGGACTCAATAAATCTCCAAGAGCATGGTACCATAAATTAAGTAGTACGCTTAATGGAAGAAGGTTTAGAAGATCTGAGGCGGACCACACTCTATTTACACTGCCTAGTTCGAATGGGGTAGTAGTGGTTCTTGTCTCCGTGGACGACATTATCATCACGGGAAGTGACAAAGAAGGTGTATAATCCACAAAGGTATATCTTAAATCCGTCTTTGATATTAAAGATTTGGGTGAACTAAAGTACTTTCNTTACTTTCTAGGAATAGAAATATGTCGATCAAAATATGGGCTATTTTATCTCAAAGGAAGTACACACTTGATATGTTGTGTGAGTTAGGTAAGCTTGAATGAAGAATAGCTAAGACTCCTCTCGAGGATGGGTTCAAGATACTACGTGAGAGGGAGTTTGAGGATGAGCCATTTGAAGATGCAAAACTATATAGAAGAACGGTTGGGAAGCTTATCTACCTCACCATTACAAGACCGGATATATGCTTTGTCGTCAACCAAGTGAGCCAACACATGCAAAATCCAAAGATATATCATTGCAAAATGGTGGAAAGAATCCTTAGCTACTTGAGTGGATCTTTGGAACAAGGAGATTGGATGGGTTGCAACAAGAGCACCGAGGTGGTTGGATATTGTGATGCGGATCGGGCCGGAGATATGAATGATAGGAAATCTACTACCGGCTATTGCATATTCGTTGGACGAAATTTGGTTACGTGGAAAAGCATGAAGAAAAAGGTAGTATCTTGTTCTAGTGTCGAGGCCGAGTATAGAGCTATGAGAAAGCTCACAAATGAGCTTGTTTGGATCAAGAACTTACTCACGGATTTGGGTATAGAATTTTCAAGATCGATCACAATGCATTGTGATAATCAAGTCACCATACATATAGCATCTAATTCGGTGTTTCATGAGAGGACAAAGCATATTAAGGTGGATTGTCACAAGGCTAGACAAATGGTTGAGCAAGGAGTCATACTACCGTTTTATACAAGAAGTGAAGATCAATTAGCGGATATCTTCACCAAGGCTACAAGCAAGAAGATTTGTGAGTCCATATACCCGAGAATTGGACTCACAAACATTCAGATATGAGATCCTCTTAGCCATGTGAACTTGTACTCTTTTACCTAAGTGTGGTTTTGTTCCAAATGGTTTTTCCACTTAGGTTTTAATGAGGCAAGAAACTATGGTTCCAATCTTAACTATAGTAAAGACCTATAGTTAAGTTTGAGGAGGAGTATTAAGATTTAAGTCTACTTAAATGTAATTAATCATGTAGGGATAGATTTAATTCTTAATTATAATCAAAAGAAATAAAATAAACAACTAAAACTATAAAGAGAAGTCAAAGGTGACTGTTGGAAGCTAAGAAGAGAATCTTGCCATTTTAGGTAATAAAGATCACATGTGGAGTTTAAGGATTCAAGCATGAAGAGGTGTCACATGTCAAGGAAGAGCTGTCACTTTCTCTAGCTCCGAACCGTTGGGATACACCCAAAAGAGGCCATTAACCACATTAATAATTTGTACTTTTTTATTATTTGTCTTGTTGCAACATTCGATCTACCTTGGTCTTTATATAAGACTCTCCATTGTATTTGTAAACGACATCAAGAAAATAACAAAATTCTCCTTGAATTCTTTTCTTTATTCTTCCTCTCTACTCTCGGCAACTCTCTCTTTCTCTCAATCATCATTATGTTTTCTATTCTATACTACTAAACCTCTCTAAATCTCTTTAATTCTAACAGAAGCAACAAGAGGAGCGGCAAAAATGGAGAAGGAGTTTTCCTCGAATACGGACAAGGAATTCGCCAAGCTAGATTTTGTAGGCGTGTTTCATCGATGAAGCTACTCGACAGAACCCCGAAAAGAGTTGTGATAGTGTGTCAAGTTGCACCCAAAAATGACACTACTGCTGCAAGTGAACAACGTAGTTGTAGTATTTCAGATTATCGAACCCACGAGGAATTGGATTGTACACTACAAATTCAGAATTGACTTGAGCTAAATAAAAGATTGTTTCGTGAGTGTAAAATGTAAAAAATAGCAACTTAAAGTAATTTAAAAGTTGTAAATCAATGGGGGAAACCGTTAGGTAAATAGAACATTCGCAAAAAATAATGCATCAAAGAAGAAACCGATTTGTTTAGGGATTAGAATTAAGCAACGTTTAGAACTCGAAAACACTAAATTAGATCCTCTCTACTTTCGAAGTTCGGGATTCTATGCTTAAATACCAAGGGGCATCGACTTTCCTACGGCCTTGCAATAAATAAACATGCATTACATAGATATAAGTTTCAATAAGTTCACTGAGCTAGCCAAGGTGATTTACTTTCGAAGCCTCCTTGTAACTTAGCTTCTCAAAGATTTAGGTTCAGGTGATTGAACAAGCTTTTGGAATGAGAATCTACCTATTGACAGACTATTAGATTCATTGTAGAGTAATCATGCATAAAGATCAATCGAGACAAAGATAATATGAATCCCTAATCAAATATTAGCAACTTATGATAACATGATCTCTTTGAGAAGTCTAAAAACCTAACAAATGAACTACTCAGACATGGAGCACAAACAACAACAAGCAACCAATGAAGAAAACATCAAAAATTAGATCAAGAGTAAGGAAATTTTCTCTACGACAAAGTATAGAATGAATCTCTCCAAAGAACATTTGGAAACTTGAAGAACAATGAAAGATCTCTAAAAGCTTTTGACAGCTCTATAACTCTCTATAAAATTCATGTCTCTCTCTATTTTAAAGGCTAAAAAAAAAGTATTTATAATACTAGGGATTCTTAGGTTATCCTTGGTTATATCGATTTTTTCGGAATCAAAATCGGTTAAGCGAACCGAATGATATGAGGAAAAATCTGTATATGACCATGAAATGTCTCAGTGACTGGAGTGTGCCAAAAATGGACACTCGGCCGGTGGTGGCAACTCTGTCACCCGGTCACTGCTCCATCTTGCTCCACTTGCTTCATTTCCGTGACAGACGAACATGTCTTCGCTTAAACGACTATAACTTCTCGGTCACATATCCAAATGACTTCAAAACACTTTCATTTGAAAGCTTACTCGAAACTAAAACTTCTAACAAAATTTCAGCTCAATTATATGAAGGGAAGACTCTCATTCAAGGCGATCTTTCTAAAGATGAGAAGTTGTCTAGATTGGTAAAATGCAAAACTCAAGTGTTTGAGCTTTCGTCTTCTTGATCCGTCAATGAAAATTTCTTGAAAATATGAATAAGATCCTATTAGAAAATTTCTCCACCTTTTTGATGATTTAACTTGATTAGTCTCTAAATCACAAATAAGAGAAAACTACCTCTAGAGGTCGAAAAAGCGTTAAAAAACCTGAAAATAAATAAGTAAAAATCAACTAAAAACGGTAAAATAATAGTGTTATCAAGCTTCATCGATACTTTGGTGATGAGAGTAAGGCCATTCTCCACAGCGTGTCGATGCTTTGTTGGGAGAACCCTTTAAGTTATGGTGTGTCCGGCCGGTGGAGTGTTCAAGCATGTTATGCTATGAGTTGCGATGAAAGATCGTACTGCGATGTATTCACCGCCGTTGTCTGAGTAGATTTTGCTTATTCTATGCTTGAGTTTGTTCTCAACGAGAGCCCTAAGCTATGAATATGTCCTTAACTTGGGACTTCTTCTTGAGTGGTTGTAGCCATGTGTACCGGATACATAGGTTGATGATAACCAAGTAAAACTTTTTATTATCGATCAAAAGGGTTGCAAAAGTCCATATATCGGAATGTAAATATTCAAATCGATGGATGGAGGTTATAGTGTTTATATAAAATGGAATTTGATGAATTTTATTGATTAAGCAATTTTAACACAAAAAGTGTCTTTCAAAGAATTGAAAAAGGGTAAAAAAAATTTGATACAAGAGAAATTAAAATGGAAAATCGCAGATGACCAAATCTTGATTGTCATGAGGTGAGTTTTGTTTTTGTGATAGTGAAATGAAAAATGAGTTAGCGAAATGGGAGTTGATTGGCCAGTCGTATAACTTATTCCTAGTCATGCCTTGGAGCATCAGGGGTTTCCGCACTAAGGTCCTTCACCTGAAATGAGCAGTATTGCATACACGATAAAACATAGATTAAATTTTTTTGTACATCTGGCACACATAAAACATCTTTAAGGGCAATTTAGCAAGTAGGTGAAGGTAGGTAGGTAGAACCAGTGTGAGAGATGGTTAAACCAAAAAAATATGTGATTGTGACATCTTCAGTACTATGGTATATTTGGTGGAGCGTGAGGTTATTGATGTTAGATGTCAGGTGATGAGTAACACCGTTACCGAGAAGCCAACTGGACGTATTGTAAGTCAGAGGAGCCGTAACCATGTTAGCGTGTGGTGGGCATGGCGCGTAAAAAGAGATCAACAACAAATTAGGGTGCAGCCATTGCTTGAAAATTACAAATGAGAATAACGCCTAGCATTATGGCCAAAAACACCATATATTTGGCACTTTCTTTTATTACCTCTAGGCACATTTTGCTAAGTGCATTTGGCGAGCTGCTGCTATTTTTAGTTTGATTGTTACAGTGGTTGTTGTTGCGATGATTGTTTTTGGCGGTGTTGTCGTTTGCACGATAATCGACTACATTAGTCATGACATGAATGGGAAGGACCGAGGCAGTTGTGGTTTTAAGATTGGCTTCACGATTAAAAAGTTTCTCGTGAAATTTAGAGAGGGTTGGCGGTACATCACGACCTTCAATCTGATATGCAACAGATTTGTAATCTTCCGGTAAACCTCCAAGAATGTAGTTAATTTGATCCTCATGTTAATTGCTTTTCCGAGGAAACACAGATGGTCAAAATGAGTTGTAAAACCTTGGAAGTACTCATCAATCGATTTGGTCCCTTTGGCCCATTCTTTGAATTGTTGCGTCCATTGCTTGAGAGGTCCACCACAGTTGGGCTTCTCATATGTGTCAGATAAGGTTGTCTAGATCTCATATATCATAGGTGGTTGCGGCGGAGACAAGGGGCTAGACTATGTTGGATATCGCTATGAGGCACTACAAGAAAACTGTCATTTTGAGACTACATTTTGCGACTAAAAATTTAGTCACAAAATGTTACCACTGATTTGCGACTAACTTGTGACTAATTACTTGCTACAATAACTATGGATGCTAATTAGTCACAAATTTAAGACTACGGAAGATAGTTGCAAAACAGTAGTAAATTAACGACTTCATAAAGACTATATAACAACGACAAAAACATAGTCACAAAATGGTCTCAAATTTACGACCATGACTGCATATCATTTTTGACAGATTTATCTTATAGTCACAAAAATGTCTTAAATTTCATACTATGTTGCGACTATTTCCATACTATTAATAAATTTTAGGGTTTAGGGATTCCATTTTTTTTTCAAAATTATGATTTAGTCACAAAATAGTCTTAAATTCCATACTATTTTGCGACTATTTTCATATACCATATTGCAATTATAGGGTTTAGGGATTCGTTTTTACCAAAATTAGATATGACATAACTATATTATTGTCAAATGATTGGTTTTTACTTATATCCTTACCACTAAAACAATCCATCTATAATTATATTATATTATAAATCCAAATTTTTTTTTGTTGCTACATACTACATAATATGTTAAGTGTTTGTTTGTATTTTAAGTAATTATTTTTTGAATGTTTTAGAAAAAATTATCAAACAAGATAAAATATTGCAAATTTTTATGTAAAGTGAATTACATGCTTTTAATAACAAAATTAATGAAATGTATCTTTATATATTCAACAATTTTGTAATTATGGGGTTTAGGGATTCATTTATAGTATCAAAACTAGATTTACTCTCAAAGTGGTCACAAAATATATATTTTGAAACAAGTTTTTCTAACCAATCATATTGAGATACATGGATCACACTTATGAGTTGTTGAATTAACTTCAATCTAATGGTTGAGATTTATGCCTTTTACTTTTCTTTTCTTTCTATCTCTGTTTCTCTCTCTCGACAATTCTCATCTCTTTTTTTTCACCTCTCATCTCTTCTTCTTTTCTGTATGAATCTTCATCTTCTTCTTCACTCCCAAGTCCCATCTCTCTCATCTCTCCCATCTCTCTCCACCCTTACTGATTTTCTCCTATCTCTCTCAACCTCGTCTCCTCCTCGTCTCGCTCATCACCACCGTTCCTCTCTGTCAAGGCGAGAAGCTACCTGTTACGCTAGCCCTCCCACCACCACCACGATTCGACCTCTCTTTCTCTCTCTTCGTATCTATGTATCTCTGTCTCTCTATCTCTCTATTATGAATCTCATTGTGTTTTGTTTTTGGTAGAGAAAGCTAGAGGAGGCAAGGCTCATGGCGGCTGCAGGAGGCGCAAGGCTCATGGCAGCTGGAGGAGGTGCAAGGCTCATGGCGGTTGAATCTGTTTTGTTTAGGTTTAGGTTTTTTAGTTAAGATTTGGTTTAGTGCAAACCAATTTGGGGAAGATGTGGTGATTTGATTTTATTTTATTTTAATTCTGGTTTAATTTTTGTAAACCGGAATTGATTATAAACCTACTTTAATTTATAAATACAATTTATAATTAGTTTATTTTAATTCTAAATCACTTTCGGCATACTTTTAAATCAACTAATTATAAATTAATTTCGACATACAATTTATAATTTTTTTTAAATATAATAATAGTCACAAATTAATTGCTAATATACGACTAAGAAAATGAGTTGTTAAATTGTCGCCAATATATGACTACGAAAAGGAATCATAATTTAGTCTCCAATAAATGACTACATTTTATAGTATTTTAACGGTTGCAAAAGAACGACTATTTTGTGACTATTTGTTTTTGCGACCAATTTTTAACGACTAAAGAATATAGTCGCAAATTAGTCGCAAATGGCCTTTTGCGACTATTTTGTGACTATTATTTTGGTCGCAAACTATCTATTTTCTTGTAGTGAGGAGAGCATGA
This sequence comes from Anastatica hierochuntica, assembly GCA_900406275.1. Classification (NCBI taxonomy): domain Eukaryota; kingdom Viridiplantae; phylum Streptophyta; class Magnoliopsida; order Brassicales; family Brassicaceae; genus Anastatica; species Anastatica hierochuntica. The sequence continues at coordinate 10,086 of OVAN01016741.1, forward strand.
ATATGGGCCGATGTTGCCTTTTCCAAAGGGTCTAAGCTTGGTTGATAGTGGTGATGTCGTCGAGCGTGATCGTTGGAGGCAGAATGATTACAGGATCGTCCAAGTACACTACAAGAAAACAGATCATTCGCCACTGCAGAATTGATCACGAAGTAGTCGCAAAAGAGGTGTTTACGACTTATTTGCGACTAAATCA
>OVAN01016742.1:0-10407 GCA_900406275.1 Anastatica hierochuntica
TTACGATCCACCGCGGAAAACCGTTTTTCGCGAGAATAAGCGACAACGGCTTTGTAGACTTACGCGGTCAGTTGCATGGTTTAGACTCCTCCGGTGTTTCAGCTAACCGTCTTCGTTTTACGCGATTAGTACGAAATCCACGGAAAGCACGAATCCTTGTGATTCCTGTCATGATGGTTTGACGGAAACTCCAATCGAGACGCCAGGAGAGATNACGATCGGAAGGGACGTGGTTCAGTCAACGGGCTATGACTGAACGTTATCCGCGCCTCAGCGCCAACGGATGCCGAGACAAGTGTTATGTTATGGCGCCAAGGACAAAGCTTGGACTTGGCGCCAGTTGGCGCTAAGGATCGTGCTTGGTCCTAGCGCCGGTTGGCGCCAAAGACCGTGCTTGGTCCCGGCGCCAATTGGCGCTAAGGACCGTGCTTGGTCCTGGCGCCAGTTGGCGCCAAGGACCGTGCTTGGTCCCGGCGCCAGTTGGCGCCAAGGACCGTGCTTGGTCCCGGCGCCAGTTGGCCTCCGGAAGTTTCGGGCGTCGATTTCGATGTTACCGTTTTCGACCCCAACAATATTTATCCAATAACGAGAAATGCCAAAGTAGCATATCCTCTTTGAGAGTACTACTAGGTTGCATCCCTCGAATTAATACCACATCTTCTGGATCGATGAGTTGACTCAGTAATGGGCCATACCAATCTCTCGTATCTTGATTTATCAACTGACTAACCTTTAAGTTAGGATGGACCCAACTACCTTCCCCTCTTGTTGGTCTAGGGTATACATCAGGTATCCAAGGATCATTCCAAACCGATATTCCCTTACCCGACCCTAAACCAATTTTGGTACCTCTTCGAACTAAATCATGAGTCAAATAAATACTCTTCCACCCGAAAGATGGGGAATACGGCTTCTTCGCATTGAATGGATGAATCTTACGAAAATATCTTCTTTTAAAAACTCTAGCCATCAATGATGTAGGATATTGGTGCATCCTCCAGAGTTGCTTAGCCAACAGTGTTGTATTAAATGATTATAGTGACTTAAAATCCAGACCTCCTTCTTCTTTTGGGGAACATAATTTATCCCATGCAATCCAGTGTATACCACGACTACGACCATCAGAACTCCACCAGGACTTAGATATGGCCCCAGTTAGCTTTTCGATTAAAGTACTGGGGAGCTTGAAACAAGAATTGACATATGTAGGTAAAGCCAAAGCCAATCAAACCATTAATCTCGATTGTTAAATAATCCAGAAATTCTATTTCTTACCCTCCTCTGTTTTGTCGAGGCATGGAAAAATTTAGTATTTTTATCACCCTCTTTCAGCCATAAGTTTCTACTCTTCTGCCTCCAATAAACTTCTTCATCTATATACACTTCGTTCAACTTTCGTTTGATCCCATTAATCTTCTCCTGTGATACCAAATCATCCTCTTGAGCCTCCTCAAGAGCCTCCTTCAACGCATTAATATTAGTTTGCCCTGGTAACAAAGTTAATTTCTGCCACATGGATATTGCATTCCTACAATTCCTAATTTTTCCTACGAACATTGAATCTCTAGAATTCCACGTCCTGCACCAACCTTCTTCCAGCGCCTCCTGCAATCCATCTTTACCTAACCATCGCTTATCGAATCTAAAAATTTTCCTGAACACCTTAGATCTTAACTCAAATGAGTCCACTATTGGTCTATGATCGGAACCAATCATTGCCAAATAATCAACCTTAGAGTAAGGATATACCACATGCCAATCTTCGTTTCCAATCGCTCTATCTAATTTACACCTAACCTTTTGTCAATTTCTCGTGCCTTTCCATGATAAGATATTCCCCATGCACTGAAATTTCATCATTCTGCAATGACTAAGCATCAAACTGAAAGGGACAAAAGAGGCAGCTGATCTCATACTTTCGCCTTGTTTCTCATGGTTCCCAGTAAGTTCGTTAAAATCACCAATCATTAGCCAAGGGGCTTTTCTATGTGTCCCAAAAGACATTAATGTATCCCATACAATTTTTCGTTTTTTAACCACCGGGTCTCCGTAAATAAATGAGATGAAACATTGAATCCCACTGAAAAAATAGTTGCATCAATGATTCTTTTAGACGCAAAAAGCACATTAAGTTTTATTTCATCATTATAAAAAAGAGCAAGACCACCACTTAACCCAACTGGGCCTACCGAATACAAATTATTGTAACCAAAAGCTAACTGAAATTTTTTTAAATAACATATGATTGTTTAGTTTCAGATAAAAACAAAACATCAGGTTTGAATCTCTTCCATAAATCCTTCAATGTTTCTTCCGTTAAGTCCCTCCCCCAAGCCTTGACAATTCCAGCTCATGATCTTAACGGACGAGCCGGTGGTTGCAGGGGATCCACCATCCCTTTCTTCAGTTCCTTAGATAGCACGGAACCCCTCATGCCTCCCTTTATCTCGAGGTCAAACTTCTTTGCACCTACAACTTCAGAAAATGACTTTTTAATATTTTTATTAACCTTTATCCATGGACCTCTACCACCTGCACCCTTCCTCGGAGATGCCAGCAACATCAAGTTCAATTTCCTATTGTTGATACCTTTAAAATTTCCCAGACTCTTACACATTTTAGCCTTATTTTTTCTCTTTCCACTCAAATGTACCCTCTCCATATCCTCCACAATAACCTCTATAACATTGATAGAGCTAGGATCATAAGGAACCATACCTGTCTCTTTACTCTCTGTCTCAATTCCATCTTGCTCTTGAGGAGCTTTCGAGGACCCTGTTACTGTCTTTACCGCTAGCACTTTAGTCGATTCAGATCCATCCTTTTCCATCTTCCCATTCTCTTTCTGCTGACCCTCGTTAGCCTTATACACTAGATTGACCCCCTCCGTATCTCCCACTAATTCCCCATCCTCGACCAGCAAATCATCATCCTCCATTTGTTCCATCATTTTGCCCTTTTGTTTTCCATCCTCTCCCACCAAAGACACACCTTCACTACCCATTCCTTTGTCCTTATCCTTTTGCCCACTATCAGATTCCAACTTCTGTCTACTAAGAGTTTGACCCTCACCTGTGTAATACAACGTCTTAGGCCAGTTCCCGAGCCGTTGTTTCGGCACATACTTTGTACCAGCCATTGTCACTCTTTTTTCCTTGTGTTCATTCCTTTCATACCCTCCCTTGTATCCATGAAAGCGTTGTTCTTGTGGATAACCATCAAATTTATCTCCGTTTTTCCTTACCTTATCTGTGTAAGACTCATGATCTCCATTTCTATTCACCATAGGATCTTGATAATTACCACCTCTTCGATGTAAATCAAAATTCTGATTATCCCCATGTGACAAATCCAGCTCATGCTTAACCGGTAAACGTCTCGTCTCCATTCTGTCTCCACTTTCTGGTTCCCCATTACATATTGGGTTGCCTTTCCTTGCTTCTCCCGATCTGAACCCTAAGTCTCCGAAAAATCCAGACATAAACTCACATCATGAGTAAGCCTCAGAAAAATGCCTACAATATCCAGCAACTTATCATATTCTAAATCGATTGTAATCTCATCCCCAAACTCAAAGGGCACCACTGTTGAAAATATTAGTGGTTCAAAACCATCCACCGTAACCAGAACACTTCCTGGCTCCTCATCAACATCCTGCACATCACCCACAGCATTACCAACAACCCGTATAGTCGCTTCTTCCCAAAGATGAAGCGACATATTCATGATCTTGATCCAAAATGGGAGGATTGACGGGTAGTTATTTCTTATCACTGGTTCCCACCGCACAATCGAAACCATCCACCCATCAAAATGATAGGGGACATGTCTCAAAACCTCAGCAATATCCTTTTCCGTTTGGAAGTTAAACTGAAACTTCCCGTTACCTAAATCGCCTCCTACAACTCTTCCTTCCATTTTCCAGATCTTCGGTAAGTTAGCGAGCAGGCTGTCCATCCGCTGGGCCTCATGATTCATGAGTCGTCCAATAATCGTCAGTGAAAATTGCTCAACCCTACGAACAATTCTCTCAGCCGAGAGTCTCACCGCAACTGTCCTCACTATCCACTTCCCTTTGGTAGCACCAATTTGCGACATCATCACACAGACTCGTAAACCAAAACAGTAAACACCAAAGAAAAAAACGTTGCTCACTATTTCTCTGTAGGAAACTGTAAATGTTGAGTACTGGTGAAAAAGAATGAGCATTGCTGAGCTTTTATATGCCTTCTGCCCCAAATCAGATGCATAATCCTCCATTGAAGACCAAATCAAAACCCAAAAATCATTGAGGTCCTGAGAGACCCAAATCTTCCAAAACCTTACCTTCCCATCTCGTAAAATCATACCAGAATAAGGCAACAGATCAATACCTCTCACTGTCCAATTGAATCTTCTCTCAAACCCACAGATCGTATCCTCCACTCGAATCCTAACTTTACCCCATCTTTCCTTACTTCCTCAAAAAAACTCAAAACAGATCTCCCCTAATCTCCAGATCTCCTCGCCCAAAAGGATCCCTCTCAAATCATCCATTGATTGCGAGATCAAACTAAGATTCCTCAACATCGCAACCCACCAAAGAATATGAAATCCTTGCGACTCCTCCGAGATAGCCCAAACCACACCATCACTTGAACCATTGTTATTTCGCTCCTCATCTACCTAAAACCAGCACGAAAAACCAATTGGAGCGACCCTATTTCGTCTCATCGAAACCCTAGAAATCGCCCCTCATATCGTCTCTCGTTTCTCCACTTTCTTCTTTAATTTTATAGTTTATTTATTCCACCTTTTAGATAATTAAAAACACAAATATTAAATAACTGGTTTTAGGTGAAATTGGAAAATAATTTCCAAAATAAATATTAACTACTTTTATAATTCACCAAAATTTTCAAAAAAAATTCTCTAAAAATTTAATCCCTTTAATATACTCATTTCATACTAATATATGCCCAGAAAAATTTAGGGTAAATTAAATTAAAGGTTCTTTTTCCCTTATCGTTATGAATCTTAACCAAAGTGACCTTGATTAATTAGATTAGGTGAATTACTATATTAATTTTGATTAAATTTCTTAGATATTCAATAACTAATTAATCATATTTATAATATATCTCAAAATTCATTTTTCTCTTTTTTCATGTTTACGTTTTCTTCTACAAAATATCTAATAATCATGTTAATTACTCATAGTTGATATCTTCTCTTCCACTTTCACATTTTATTTTCTCTTCTATAACCTAGTGTTATGTCTAGGGATGTTAAAAAGGGCTTAAAGCTCGCAGGCTTGTTTAAACCCGCCAAAATAAATAAACTCGCAGCCCGTTTAACTAACCATTCTTTTAGATGGGTTTTAAAAGGGCCAACCCGTTTGCGTCCGCGGGTTTCACGGGTTAAAGGCGGATATGACGGGCTGGCCCGTTTATTTTTTATGTTTTTCATTTCCTTAAACGACATCATTTTTTATTAGGTTTTTCTCTTTTAGATCCAACGATACGATGCCGATCCGAGTAAAAGTCCAATATACTCCTAAATGAAAAAAGTGATCTCAACACTCTTCTATAATCTCTCATACTCCTCTTAGTTTGCAATACCTATTTTGCTTTTCTACTATGATAAATAAAATAGATTAATTATTAAAACAACAACCAATCAAAAATTAGCTTCTTCCAACCAATGAAAAAATGACAATCTTTTTCTCTCTCCTCCCTTCTTCTTCGTTGAAACGAGACGAGAGTGACCACGACCACCATTGAAGCTTGCTTCAAAATCGAAATCAAATCTTCCAATTGACTCTAAAGCTGAAAACCCAGGTAATTTTGTATTCAATTAGGTAAGTTATATGAAGTTCGAAGGAATTTACGGTCAACTAGAGTATAGATAAAGAGTAAAATATTAGCAATTATAAATTGGAGGATTTCAAAATTTAAATGGTTGTTATACAATATTGTGCGATGAAAGTATGATAAATCGGGTTTAGCTATAGGTCGAAAATGTAATTGAATTAGAAAATAATGTGTCATATGTTGTTTAACTGTAGTGAATCTTAAGGCCATTGATGTTCATAATATGTAAAACTTGGTAAAATTGGTTAACTTGTGAAAATTTGACTGGTATAACGTTGTCTAATATAATCGTTTTCTTACCAATTTTTACCAAGTTAGACATTTATATAATTATACAAATTGTCTAACTTGGTGAAACTTGGTGAGAATTGACTAGTATAACTGTCGAACCTGGTATAACCAATTAAGATTTGAGAGAGCTAATGTTGAGTTTTATTATTTTTTAGGGGACGATGGGTTCTATAAACATATATTTTGATTATGGAGGACACTACACTACCTCTGAAGGTTCGGTTGAATGGCATCGAGAGGGTGACTCGTATTGTGTATCGTTTAAGATAACATCTCTAGACGAGATAACTTATTCAGATATAGTGGCTAGGGTATGCAAGAAGGTTGAGGCAGATGAATCTAAGACGAATTTGCGATTGAGTTTTACTCCATTGGTCGTGCTACCTCATATCAAAACAGATGTATGCGACGATGATGATGTTTATCTTTATCTAACGTCCACAGACTCAAAGCAAAGAAGAAGTGTCTTGCACGTTGAGGTTATAAATGAAATGATTCTGATGGATGAGCATGTTTCAGGAGTAAATAGAAGAAGTTCACATGGTGGAAAATATGAGGAGCTTAATGCATGTGGTAGGGAAAATATTGAAACTAGTCCTGAGGTTGTAAGTATTTAGGCTGGTAAAGAAGTTAGAATAGAACATCGTGACTCAAATGACTCAGAAGACAAACAAAACAGTACTTCGGATACTAATTCGTTGGATATATTAGATTTAGTGAGGATCAATCACATGACGACATCAATGCTAATTTGGATAACGTGGTTGATCATGGGCTGGAAGATGATGGTATTCATGCTCAACTTGAGCAAATAGGGGCTGAAGAAGCAAGGGGGTGTGTGGAGGTATGGGAAGATGGTTTGAATCTTGAGGTTGGCCAAGAATTTGAGAGTAAACAAGCAGTTAAGATTTAGTTGAGAGAGGAATACATGAGAACTGTTTTGGAGCCACTTTACGCAACTCGGATACGAATCGATACGTTTTGAAATGTCGTGAGGAAAAAAGAGGTTGTAAATGGGCTTTGCGGATTACAAGGGTCAAGAATTCAGCTGCTTTCACGGTTAGAACTTATAATAAAATTCATACATGCTCTAGGACAAGTTCGAGTGGAAGCACCAGAAAAAGAGGAACACCACAACTAGTTGCATCGATTCTGAAGGAAGATTATCCAGGAAAATTTGAGACACCGACTCCCAAAAGTTTCATTGGTCTGATTCAAGGAAGAGTTGGTGTGGAAGTCTTGTACTCTACAACACGTAAAGGGAAAAACAAGCAATTAATGATGTGCGTGGTACTCCGGAAGAAGGTTACCAAAACTTGTCGTCTTACTTGTATATGCTCGAGAAAGTGAATCCTGGGATGAAGACGAGTTAGTTATTAGATGAAGAAAAAAGGTTCAAATACCTTTTGTTGCCTTGGGACCGTCCATTGAAGGGTTCAAAGCGTTGAGGAAAGTAATCATCGTTGATGCAATTTTTCTTAAGATCGTGTACGATGGCGTTCTAATTGTTGCCATGGCTCAAGATCCGAACCATCACCATTATCCCATTGCTTTTGCTATTGTAGATGGTGAAAAAGATGCTTCTTGGAGGTGGCTTTTCAACACATTGAAAACTGTTATTACCGGACAGTCGCGAGTTGGTGTTTATTTCTGATAGAAATGCAAATCTCATCAAGTCAGTGGTTGAGGTATATATGAACTCTCAACATGGTTATTGCATTTTTCATATATCTCAGAATGTGAGAACAAAAGTGTCACACGAGTTCAAAGAGGAAGCTGGAAAAAATTCAGGGAAATAAGTAGCATTTACACGGAGGTGGATTTCTTAAGAACATATGGTGATTATAGAAGTAGGTTTTCCAACGTGGCTAAGTACTTTGATGACAGGGTAGATGTGCACAAATGGACGAGATGTTATTTTTCCGGTGAAAGGTACAACATAAACACGACCAATGAGGTCGAGTCTATGAATGCGATATTTTTCAAGGAAAGGAAGTATCTGGTACTTCATTTGCTTGATGCAATTATTGCAAAAATTTCGGAGTGGTTCAATATGCATAGGAAAGATGCAAGTGCTATACCGGATGAGCGTCAACTGTTGCCTTTCGTAGAAAATGAACTTCATAGTAGATGTCCGTTGGAGACGAAACTACCGGTTATCGAGCTAAACTCTTTTGAGCTTGAGTATAGTGTCATTGGACGCGACGGGATGACTTACATGGTGGACTTGAGACATAAAACTTGCACTTGAAAGTGTTTTGATATAGACAAGTACCCGTGTATTTATGCGATCTACAAGTACATGAAGCAGGAGATTAGACCGACGGATATGAAAGGCTTGTATGATTTGTGATCGCCTTTTTACTTGGTGAATACATGGGCTTTGGCGTATACGATGACACTTTATCTAGTTTCGGATAACAAGAAATGGATTGTTCCGGAAGATATTCGAAAGTTGTATGCCTTACCGCCTAAACACCTAAAAAGAAAGGGAAGTATTCAAGAAACTAGGATTCCTTCGATTGGAGAACCTCGTAGGAAAAACAAGTTCGTGGCTAGCAGAAATTTGGCAACTTGGTTCGAGTGTAGTGGCCAAGGCCAAGACAAAGAGTAGTCGTTCGAGTGTGTGTTTATCTAACTTGGTATAACTTGTTCTTTTTGATCGTATAATTATGTAATTGTGTTTTCTATGACTTTGTAAAACATCTGTGAAACTGCTTTTTTTTAATGGTTTGTTAAGACTTGCTTTCCTGATGCTATAGCCAGTGGATTGTGTTTTAATGACTTTGTATAACTTGTACAGTTATGACCCAACTATAATTTGATGATTTAAAAAAAATCATCATATCACTTAAGCACATACATATTGATATGAAGTTTTTCATAAAGAAAATGATAAAGAAATAAAAAAAAATATCAAGTTGTATGTTTCCTATATTTTCATTTCACACGAAACTACATATACTTTTGTGATTTATTTCTTAACATTCATCACATTATATTATGAAATTCAGATAAATGACTTTTTGTCATATATTTTTGCATGAATCTATTGGCAATGTACTTAAATAACATGATATCATTGGTATAACCATAAAAGATTACATTTGTTTGCGGTAAAACCAATTAAATTGCAAATTTTTAAAAGTGTAACCTGTACAAAAATGGCAAAACTTGACAATTTGGTATAACTTGCCCCTATTTGACGGCGCCACGTCAGCATATCCAAAAAAATTGCGCCGTCTTTCCTTTTCAGGTTTTTTTCTTTTCCTTTGTTTTTCCCCCCAAATCAAATTTTGAACAAAACCCAATCTATTTCCCCCCTAAATTTTAAAGAAACCCTAAATCTCTCTCTCGTCTCTCTATCTCGTCTATCTATCTCGTCTCTCTCTCTCTCTCTCGTGTCTCTATCTTGTCTCTCTCTCTCTCGTCTCTCTCTGTACTCGAAAATGAGCAGTGTTTCTGGGGATGCTTCCAGTTCGAGTGGTGGTAGACGCAGAGCTAGAATTCCAGGCATTCCTACTCGTTGTTTGTGCGGTGCGTCGATCACTGAACGAATCTCACGATCCGATCCTAATCCCTATCGCAGTTATTACCGTTGTGTTTATGCCACGGAAAGAAAGGTAAATTTTTTTCAATTGTTTGAATTTTCCATAAATTTTGAAATTTTAACTTCTGTAATTTATGTAAATGTCGTAGCTTATGAATGATAATTACGCGTTCAAGTGGGTGGACGAGACATTGGTGGATGAAGTAAGACAACTGGAATACGAAGTCAGTGTTCTTGAAGAACTCTGAGCTCTTAAGATAGAAATTAGGATGGAAGGACCCAACAACGAGAGGAAGAAGACATTGGAATCAATGTTACCCGTCATTTTATGTGGGTGTATACTCGTCATTGTCGTCGGAACATGGATGTACAAGTAGTTGTAGTTGTTACTTTTGTAATTTTGGGATATTTCGGCTTGAGTTATGTAATTTTTGGCTCAATTTTTGTCAAGTTGTTCAAAGTTAGACAAATAGATATAACACAAGTTTTGCCAAGTTATACAAAGTTAGACAGATTGATCTAATACAAGTTTTGCCAAGTCAGACAAATAAAAAAATAAACATAAAACACCAAAAAACCTTGTCTTATTTTAAAAATCTTGTCTTAGTTTAAGAAAATAACATATTTTTAAAAACTCCAAACAAATTTGACAAACTTAAAAGAAAAAGGGAGATTTACAAAAATACACCTTTGTATTGTCTGTTTTTCAAAAAT
>OVAN01016743.1:0-10407 GCA_900406275.1 Anastatica hierochuntica
TCCGTGAACCACATAACATTGACAGTGAGAATTTCGGTTCCCACAGTGCATATGTATGCTATTGTAGTACTTTGGGGTCGAACCACAAGGAGCAAACCTTAGCTAGACAAGTTCAAACTTTAAGAATACACAATTGTTCTTAAGCTAANTTGTTCTTAAGCTAAGAAAATTAAAAAAGGGGGTTTGGGTTTTTGTATTTAAAGACTTCTAATTGAAATTAAAATAACAAAATAAAACTAAGCAACTAAAAAAAACAAAGAAAGTAAAGTATGCAAGTAATTGAAAAACGCAAGTAGAAACCGAAATAATCAAGCAGGGAAAGTAATAAGATAAGCAAGGATCTTTGGAAACGGTCATTGATTTAATACGATTGTATAGCTAAGTAATGGTTTAACTAGAGAAATCAACAAGAACCCAACCTCACGACTATGAAATCAATGCTTGAACAAATACCATTCTCATGGCTAAAATTCATTTTTGCAAGCTAACATATATCACTCAACTCTCGCTTCTTATGATCATTTAACTAGCAATCATTAAGAATCATTCCACTTGGTCACTGAACTTCCTTACTATTAACTATTATTGCCTAAGCTAAGTAAAGTATACTTTAGGCTCTCCTAGACATTTCATCAAACACCTCTCGGCGTGAAATGTATACATGTCTAGATATAGTTTTTATCCTAGATCTAGCACTAAGAAGACCTAAACCATAGGGATTGAAGTTATATCTATCACTAAAGACAATTCCATAGCCACAAATCATCTCAAATCTACAATTCCCAAAATCCGAGAAAAGTCTACTCACACATGATATAAGAGAAGAGAGAAGAGATGAGAAAAATAAGCATGATGAAATAGATAAAAGATTCAAGATAAAAATAGAAAGATAGACTCTTGATCTTAAAGATCAAGAAAGGAAACTTAAAACATTAAATAAAATTTTAAAATATCCAAAGTTATGTTCTTGATGAGTTTAGAGGGCTATTTATACAAGTTTAGAGGTAGAAGAGTTTCCCTAGAGCAAATTTGCCTCGAATGCAGCGAGCTATTGAGCTCACAATGTTTACTATCGACCTCCCAGGTCGATAGTGGCTAGAATTTGGTAGCTCCCAGGTTATGCTTGCTGCTATCGACCTCATGCTAACCACTATCGACCTGGCTGGTCGATAACAAGAAGCATGGGCAGTCTTTTGCTTCCTCTTTGCTCCATTGCATGCTCCTTTGCTTGCACCTTCGCCATATGCATTTTGCTCCTCTTTTTATTGATTCTTGACCAAAACCCCATCTAAAATTTATTCATAGAGCTTCCATTTGAGCCCTTTCAAAGGTGCAAGTAAAAATGCAAAAGATGTATGCAAATGCAACAAAATCCTAAACCTAGACTCAACTCCTAAACTACATGAATTATAGTGATTAAATGCAATATTAACAACCTAAATAAAGCAAAAAAATAACTAAAATAAACCTAAAGATGCCTGAAAATATATACACATCACTAGGACAAACAAGTAAGGGTACAAGGCATCACTTTGCCGCAGCCCTTTGGTTCCTTTAATATACGCACATAGCTCCTCATTTACTGAGGAATAAAACCTTGTTGTAGAGAAACACTCATAGATCAACTCTATAAACATTTTTGAGAAGTTCATAGTTTTGAGAAACTTTACTAAGAAATCCCATTTTACATAATCCAAGGCCTTCTTGAGATCAACTTTTAACATTGCTCTACTTGATATATTCTTATAGCTATACCCTTGTACAAATTCTGTAGATAAGAGGACATTCTCCACTTGAAATCTGCCAGAGATAAATGCTGTTTGGTTCTTGAGATAATCTCTAGTAGCACACGCTTCAAACTGTTTGCCATAATCTTGGAGACGATCTTGTAAACCGTATTGTAACATGAAATCGATCTAAACTCTCTTATCCTTGTTGTATTGACTCTTTTAAGCATGAATATAATGTTTGTTGCATTCCATTGCCGATTGTCTCTACTGGAAGAACTCTGATACTACCTCAACCAAATCCTTACCAACAATTTCCCAATTAGATGTGAAAAAATATGTCGATAGACATCCGAACCAGTAGCCTTGTTTTTTGGCAAAGAGAAAAGAGTACCCTTGATTTATAAAGCTGATACCAGGGCTGATAAAATAGTAGAGGAGGTTTTGTGCACTTGTAATGGATAAGGTTAGATAGCTCTTGTTTTGAGACTGCCTTAGCAGAGGAATCACCACCCAATAAGGAAGAGTAGAATTCAATAACATGATGTTTGATGCCTTCCCTTGTGTCAATTATGGTATCTTATTAATCTTTAAGATATAGAATCTGGTTTCTTGCACTCCTTGTTTGAATAACTCTGTGAAAGAAAGCCAAGTAACCATCTTCTAACCATGTAATTCTCAATTTGTGTCCAAGAAAAGATTCATCGGCTCCTACAGGTTCATGCCAATGGTTATAACAATCCTTCTCTTGCTTAGTCGCCATAAGTGAAGAGTTCAACATGAGAGAATGCTAAGCTTGAATAAGCAAGTCATGAGCATCTTGAACTCTATGTTCTACCTGTGAATAGTTCTCCTTGCTGAAATTCTTAATAGTGGTCTTTAACTCCTTCGGCTTTGTAGATAGACTCCACATCTTGTTGCCCTCAAAATGTGTAGCATCCCAACATAACTTCAATAAGAGACTAAAATCAGGATTCTTATTTAGCATCATGAAGAGTCTGAAGGGATCTTTCTACTTGGACTTCTTTGAATCTAAAAAATACACAAGAAGGGCTGTGATCGGAGAAGCTAGTTTCCCCAAAGATTCCTATAGAGTATGGAAAAAGCTGGAGCCACTCATCATTTACAAAGATCTTTTCCAGCTTCTTTGCTATAACCATTACCTCTCGATTGTTCTTCCAAGTTCATTTGTTTCCTCTGTATGGCAAGTCTCCAAGAGCTATAACATCAAGACAATCTCAGAACTATATCATAACGTTAATAGTAACATGAGGGTTTACAGCTGAATGCTCAGAGGGATATAAGTGCTGATTAAAGTCTCCTAATAAAATCAAAGGTCCCTTTGACGTATGAGCAGAAGCACTAGTTCCTTAATCTCAGCCCATAATAACTTCCTCTCCTTCCTTTGATTAGAACCATAAATAACTGATATCACTAGCTCTTGGTTATTGAAAGGGAGTTTCACCAGGCTGGTAATCATTTGAAGAGATTTATGTACCACAACAACATTCACAGCTGGGTGCAAAAGAATCCAGATTCTGCCAACATCTGAGAAGTCGTAGTTGTATTCAAAATGCCATCTCGGCGCAATGCTTTGTTGAAATACTTTCGCCTATGTAGGCTGTACAAGAGTTTCAACTATACCTCCAAAAAAGTTTATGAAGTCTAATTCTCTTCTTGGAACCACGACGTTTGATTTGATCGTTTATCCCCTTAAATTCTAGCCAAAAATATCTATTGACAAAAGGGTTAATGCTTTGGAGGGCAAACCACCCTCTCCAGGGCCTTAAAACTTGACTTCCTTTGCCTCAATTGTTGCCAACATATTACTTTGATGAATATGTCAGTTTGGTCCTCATTATTACCTTCTTCTAAGGATCTTTCTCCCTCCTCATGCTCTGATTCGAAATGAACAAGTGATGACCTTGTCGGTGATGAGAAACAAGTAGCATTTAGATCCACAACCAATGATCCCTATGCAACAACCTTGCTATTGTCCTGGTTCTTCATTGATGGAGAATCTAAATTCCTTGCAACACCACCATTCTCTTGAGAAGGAGAAGCCTCATCCAACTTCTTCCCTGCAACACCACCATTCTCTTGAGGAGGTCCACTATTCTCTTGAGTATAGGGCTTCTTTTTCCTTGGTAGTTGAGATGCAATAAGTGTTGGAGTGAGCTCAAAGATGAAACTTAAAATGCAACTAATAGAAAACGAAAGTTTAGTTGATAATGATAAGGTTTGATTTAGGAGTTATCTAAATCTAATAAAAGTCTAGTTTGATTAGGATTTAGTTTTGGTTTTTAGTATTTAAGTTAAAGTTGAGATGTGGCTTTAACATAAGAGTTTTGAGAGATTGAAAGGCTTAGTTTTGAGTTATTTTCTAAGTCAATAAAGAGAGCAATTCTTCTTTTATCGTGTTTGTTCTTGAGAAATATTTCTTTGAATCAAATCAATAGTTGGTATCAGAGCGAGGGTTAGATCAAAGCTATTGTGATCAAAACTATTGATCATCGTGTGATACTCGATCAAAAAAACAAGAAATCGTATCTGATGTGTCAGTATTTTAATAGGTTTTTACTACTGTTTTCACATGAGATCTAAGGTTTTTAGTATGTATTCGGATTGTTTTGGCGTGGATTTGTGTTCTTTGTTGTTTTTACAGGATTCGAGCTTGAATGTGCGAAAATAATGCATTTTGGATGGATTTCAAGCATCGATGGAAGTGTTCGTGCAAAGCTGGAAAATACCCAGGAATTTGGACACAGATCGACCGATCCTTGTCCCCGGATCGATCGATCCCTGTCCCGATCTACGAACCGATTTTACGAAGAACCAGACCGAACTTATTTCGAACCGGATTGCTATCAAAAGACCTAGACTCCTTTTTCCAGTTTCATAAGGCAAAAATTCTGAGTTTTAGAGAGGAGATATTGAGTTTGTAACCTAGGGAGAAGAAGTCTTTTTGTTCTTCGATCGAGAAGTCTTCAGAACCCTCTTTTTACACTTGTTTATGCATAATACAATCATGTCTCTAAGCAATTTGATCTGTGTTTTTCCTATTTCCATGAGTGAGTAGTCTGTTCATTGGGTTTGGGGATTCTCACATAGGGATTCATGAGTTGTTGATATAGAATCGCATGATTAGGGATATAATCTAATGGATTTTCGTCTATAATTGTTCAAAATGCATGAAACTGAATTGATCACTTAGTTTCTGAACTTCGGTAATTTAATGCCTGGAAAGTGAATGTTTAAATGCCTGAAAGAATCCTAGATGAGCAATTCTTCTTAAGCCAACGGAAGTTGATGTTTAATTGAATTGTGAACATATCAAACCTGTTAGTAATGCATGATTAGAAATTGAGGGTCAACGAAAGTTAGTCTCGGGATTTCTAATGCATAGGGCGCTGATGCTACGGAAGTAGATCAATTCTAGATTAGAATTTGAGTTCAAGAAGGTTCTTAACTTTTTCCCTAGTCTATAATTTGAATCAAAAATGAATTTTTCCCTGAGAATAGCCGATACCCAACACTTCTTTGATTGTTTTTCAACCTCGTCGTTTGCTGCCTACGTTTCTGTGCTCTCTTGATTTTAATTTTTTCCATCATATTTGAAGACATCTTTTTAGCCTTAGCCGGCTGTTTGATTCTACATTCTTCGTGCTACCTTTGGTCTCTGTGGATTCGATCCTGAACCACTACAACTTACATCTGTGCGCTTGCAGTGTTATCTTGGGCGAAAACCTGAGCTATCAAGTTTTCTGGCGCCGTTGCCGGGGACCAATAGGGAGACTTAGAACTTTGGATCATTACATGCCTAAGGCATTTTTATTTAATTTGTTTAATCTCTTCTTTTTCTTCTTTGTTTTTGTGCTTTCAGGTGCATGAACATGCCTCATACTATAAGCCAAGGGATAGAAAATCTTGCTGAATTCAAACCTGAATCTTCGCGTCTAGAGAGACAGAAGAAGAAAGAGAAGTTGCTGGAGGTTATTGAAGAATTTGAGTTTACTCAAATCATGGGTGACAACTTGGGAGATCCCATTCAAGTTCATTGTAATCCTCTCGTTCCTGGCGCTCTTCCAGGAGCTAACCCACCTGCTGGAGGTGGTGAAAATGCTGGTGCTCAACAAGCTGACCAGCATAATGTTGCAGTTGAGGGGCAACAAGACACAAATCAACCTCGATAGAGGTATTACTCTGGCACAATATGATACTCCGAAGGCCTTCTATGCAAATCGTGCTGGGATTCATCTGCCTCCCATGAGAGAAGAGACTTTGAGATCAAGACTTGTCTCATTAATTTGGTGCAGCAGAACCAATATCATGAGTTCCATCACAGAACCCAATGCACCATCTGGATAGGTTTGAAGCCATCTGCAATACTATTAAGCACAACGGAGTACCTGCTGATGCTCTGAAATGTAGGTTGTTCACTTTCTCTTTGAATGACAAAGCTACAAGATGGTAAAATAGCCTAGAGCCTGATTCTCTGAGGACATGGGACGAGATCAAGGATGCCTTCCTTGGGTATTTCTTCACGAAATCGCGGTCTATGTTTGGGAGAAACAAGATTTCAGGATTTCACCAATTGAATGCTGAGAGTTTTCATGCAGCTTGGGAGAGATTCAGAGAGTATCTCAACGATTGTCCTCATCATGGGTTCACAGATTGGAATCTCCTCAACATTTTCTA
This sequence comes from Anastatica hierochuntica, assembly GCA_900406275.1. Lineage (NCBI taxonomy): Eukaryota > Viridiplantae > Streptophyta > Magnoliopsida > Brassicales > Brassicaceae > Anastatica > Anastatica hierochuntica. The sequence goes on from OVAN01016743.1 coordinate 6,426, forward strand.
CAATGGAGTTGAGGAGAAATATCAGAACGCTATGGACACTGCTAGCAATGGTGATTTCAATACCAAGACTGTGCAGGAAGCTTATCAGTTGGTGAATAACATGGTGAATAGTCAGGCTAATCACATATCAGACTATGAGTGTGGTAGAGGAGTTGTGTCATCTCATGAAAAGAGAATTGATGATCTGCAGTTAAAGCTCGATGAGGTAATGAGGAGAGATCAGCTGACTGTGAACTTTGGTGAGGAGAGCGAAGCATTTGTGCTTCAAGAGCATAAAATGGGACAGATGTACCAGGAATACATGTCTGAGGAGCTGAATGGTGGACAGGAAGATGTGAATTACAATGGTGGTCAAGGAAACTTCGGTAATAGAGGTTTCAATCAACATAATCAGTTCCAAAACAAGCCATAAAATCAATCAGAATGTCTTCAACTCTTGATTTCAGAACAAGAACAGTGGCTATCAGCAGAAGCAGTTTGGTTCAGGAGGATTCAAGAACAACTATTAGTCGGGGTATCAGAATCAGAACCAAGGACAATCTTCTGCATCTTCTTAAGATAGTAAGCTGAAGAAAATGTTTGAGCAAGTGCTGGAGAATCAGACAATGTCCTCTGCAGACTTGAATCAAAAGGTAGATAACATGTATAGTGATCTCAATGGTAAGTTCGAGACCTTGAGCACTCATATGAAATTGCTGGAAACAAAAGTTTCTCAGACTTCTGCTGGCAACAAAGCTCCACCAGGCATCATTCCAGGCAAGCCGGAGAAGATTCCGAAGGAGTATTGTAGTGCCATTACACTTAGAAGCAGAAAAACGACTGCAGGTTCGTCTGGGACACAGATCGATCGATCCCAGGCCCATGATCGATCCCAGGCCCATGATCGATCAATCCCAGCTTCTAAAACCCATAGAAATTTGTGATATTTTTCGACTGATCAAACGCGTGACGCGATCGATCGATCCCAAAAGGAGGACAAGGATCGATCGATCCCTATCTCCGGATCGGTCGATCCTTGTCCTGACGACGAGGTATCGAATTTTCGCAATGAAACGAATGCGCAGGAGGTCGAGGATCAGTATGTGCCACCCCCATTTTATGATCCCAAGCCTCCATATCCTTCCAGACCTCGTCAAAAGATAAAGGAGCGCGAGTATGAGAAACTGAAAAATCTCGTTGGTGAATTACATGTTCGATTGCCTTTCGTAGAAGCAGTCAAGATGGTACTTTATCTTATGAGGTACATGAAGGAGATTCTTTCAGACCGTATGACATTATAACACAGCGTTTTAGTTCTTACTGCAGAATGTAGCGCGGTTCTTTCAGAACATAGCACCAGAGAAACGCGAGGATCCAGGTCCTTTCATATTGCCTTGCAAGATCGGATCGCTTACCTTTGAGCGATGCCTCTGCGATTTGGGGTCAAGAGTTAGTGTGATGCCACTCTCGGTATCGCGACGTCTGAATTTGACTAACTACCCACAAGAATTTCTTTCGTGCTTGCAGATAGATCTATTCGAAGACCACTGGGTATTCTAGATAACATTCCCGTTGGAGTTGGAGAGGGATATGTTTTCACAGACTTTATTGTCTTGGAGCTGGAAGAAGAACCGAAGGATCCTATTATCCTTGGGAGACCATTCTTATCTACTGCTAGAGCCATGATTGATGTGCAGAACGGTCAGATAGATCTCCGACTTGGGAAGTTGATTATGAAGTTCAACATCGAAAAATCCATGAAGAAGCCTACCATTGATGGACACACTTGCTGATGTGATCGAGAACTCTACTGAGGAGCTCTACACTGAGGATCCATTACAGGGAGCCTTAACTCAAATTGAAAGTGAATATGGGTTTTGGATACAAGTACTTCTGAGGTTGCTGAATTACTGGATTCAACACCTAATGTTGAGAAGCATGTCGCATATATTAAGCTTGAGGAGACACCACCAGCGACATCTTCATCATTGGTGGCGAGTTCGAATGCTGATTGGAGCGAGCTGAAAGATCCAAAAGTCGAGCTCAAACCACTACCTGCAGGACTAAGGTATGTTTTTTAGGTCCTAACTCTACATATCATGTGATTGTCAATGCTAATCTGAACAATGCTGAGAATTCCTTGCTTCTTTCAAAGTTAAGGAAGTATAGACAAGCGTTGGGATATTCTTTGGATGATATTACAAGTATTTCTCCAGATCTCTGCATGCATAGGATCCACTTGGAGGATGAATCCAAGACTTCCATCGAACAACAAAGGAGACTCAATCCTAAGCTGATGGAGGTTGTCAAGAAGGAGATTCTGAAACTTTTGGGTGCAGGTGTCATCTATCCTATTTCAGACAGCACATGGGTGAGTCCGGTACATGTTGTGCCAAAGAAAGGTGGAATTACTGTCATCCCCAATGAGAAGAACGAGATCATTCCCACCAGGAATATCACATGACACATGATGTGCATTGACTACAGGAAGCTGAATTCGGCCACGAGAAAGGATCACTTTCGACTTCCTTTCATTGATCAAATGCTGGAAAGACTTGATAATTGTCATTATTACTGTTTTCTTGATGCCTATTCAGGTTTTTTTCAGATTCCCATTCATCCGGCGGACCAGAAAAATACTACATTGACATGTCCATATGGGATATATGCTTACCGGAGAATGCCATTTGGATTATGCAATGCACCTGCGACTTTCCAGCGATGCATGATTTCTATGTTTACTGATTTGATCGAAGACATCATGGAAGTCTTCATGGATGACTTTTCTGTTTATGGTTCTTCGTTCTCTAACTGTTTGTCTAACCTTTGCAGGGTTTTAGAACGATGTGAAGAGAAACATTTGGTTTTGAATTGGGAGAAATATCATTTTATGGTGCAAGATGGGATTGTGCTTGGCCACCGAATCTTTGAGAGGGGAATCGAAGTTAACAAGGCCAAGGTGGAGGTGATGACGAGCTCGCAGCCTCCCACTTCTATCAAGGATGTCTACAACTTTCTCGGACATACAGGATTCTACACACGGTTCATCAAGGATTTTTCCAAGATAGCCAAACCCATGACTCGATTACTCTATAAGGATGTCAAATTTGATTTTGATATTGACTGTTTGTTAGCTTTTTAGACAATTAAGGAAGCACTAGTGAGTGCTCCAATTGTGCTGCCACCGGATTGGGATTTACCTTTCAAGGTGATGTGTGACGCCAATGACTACGCAGTAGGAGCAGTGTTAGATCAAAGAAAGGACAAGAAGCTCCATGTGATTTACTATGCCAGCAGAACACTTGATGACACTCAGATCAAGTATGTGACTACAGAGTAGGAGTTCCTAGCTGTGGTTTACGCATTTGAGAAATTCAGACAGTACCTAGTGGGGTCTAAAGTCATTGTTCACATTGATCATGAAGCTTTGAGGTACCTTATGTCTAAGAAAGATGCTAAACCGAGACTGTTAAGATGGATTTTGCTTTTGCAGGAATTTGATCTGGAGATTCGTGATAAGCATGGTATCAAGAATGGTGTTGCTGACAGTTTATCTCGAATGCGAGTGGAAGCTAATACACCACTCGATGATAGTCTCCCCGAGGAGAATGTCTATATGGTTGCCTTGTTGGAGGATAAACACATGGACAATGTTGATTGTTTTGCCATTAGACAGATTCACGATGAGATTCCTTGGTTTGTAGATTTTCCGAATTTTCTGAGTGCATATGTGGAGCCACCAAATTTCGCAGGCTATGCGAAAAAGAAGTTCCTCAGAGATGTCCAGCATTACTTTTGGGATGATCCTTTTCTCTACAAGAGATGTGCTGATGGACTTTTTCGCAGATGTATTGATGTGTTCATAATTTAACGCATATTTAGCATCATTTAGTATGTGTTTTAGTTGCATTTAGGTTGTATATAATATATTTAGCTGTTATAATTCATAAAATTTCTAAGTTGAGTCTAGTTTATGATTTTCGTCTTTGCATTGCATTCTTTT